>BQNB010043139.1:0-26384 GCA_026074375.1 Tanacetum coccineum | reverse complement strand
TAAAAACCCTTCTTTGATTTCTCTGTAATTCTAGCTTCTTGCTAGTTTCTTTATAAAATCCGCTGTTCAAAAAAAAAAAATATGTTGTTTCGTTTTTTCTCTAATACAATACAAGAACCAAAGCATTAAATTAAGGGGGAATCACATATATATCCCTAATTTGCAGAGAAATTACATATATATCCAAACTAACTTAATTTTTACATATATATCCCTCATTTTGTTTTAAAATTACGTACATATCCTTCTTTTTTTTAAAAATTCTCGAAAATTTTTAAAAAAATTTCACAATATCGTGTATGTTGGTGCATAAAAAAATTATGAAAAAAGTTTTCTTAAAAGTGGATAGTTTTGTCGAAAAATATTATGAAAAAAACGTTTGTGCATCAAATCTTTTTTTGTGCATCAAAAAATCGTTTTTGTACCCAACTTCTTTTGACTTTTTACATCAAAATTTTATTGCACATCATACTATAACAAGTTAAAAATTTTAGGCATTAATAAATTTTTGTGCATCAAAATTTCGTTTTGTGTGCATTAAAAAAATATAAAAACTCAAAATAGAAAAACTTCCTTTACAAAAATTTTATTGACACAAAATTTTATACTTGTTATATACTATGATGCGTAATAATATTTCGATGAAAAAAATAAAAATAAGTTTGGTAAGAAAATGAATTTTTAATGCACAAAAAAATAATTTAATGCACAAACATTTTTTTAACAATTTGTTTTGGCAAAACTATCCACTTTTAGAAAAACTTCCTTCACAACTTTTTTATGCACTAACATACACGAACTTGTGGAATTTTTTCAGAATTTTTCACGAATTTTTTTAAAAAGATAGATATATATGTAATTTTGAAGCAAAAGATGGACATATATGTAATTTTTAAGTTTATTTGGATATATATGTAATTTCTTTGCAAAATAGGGATATATATGTAATTCTCCCTTTGTATTATTGTTTCCTTAAAGGTTTTAGCTTCCATGTTAGTGTAAGCTTTGAAGTCTTGTGTTATTTCCAGAGCATGTGAATTAGAATTGGAAAGCTCTAACACTCTTGAATGTATGAAATTGTCAAACTGCACTTTGATCATACTTAGACCAGAATTGGAATCCTTCTCGTGAAGTGTTTCTTTGTTGAGTTTCCTTTCTAAATTCTACATGTTCCGAGATAACACATCCTTAAAAGTTCCTACGTCAGCATTAAAGAGTCAGTGAAAAGCCTCTCTAAACTCGTAGTACATTGGGGAGTTGGAACTTGAGAGATGTTGAATTGTTGTTTTGAGTGCATTCAATTTGTTCAGGGAATTCTCTTTCAAAATCTTTTCTTGCTTTTGCAGTTGTTGTATCTCTTGTTCATCTAAATCCGAACACGAAGATAAAGTATCTTTCGTTTCCATTATAACGTGAATTGTGAAGTGAAAATAATTTGTAGGATCATAAGCAGGTAAAGTGATTGTTGTTGTGGATTGAAATCAATTAACGTTCACGGGATTTTACAAATCTATGATTTAAACCGAGAAAAGAAATGGAATCTTTTGCGGGATTTTACAAAATCAAGAAGAAACCGTGAAACAATAATTAATTATGGTTTAAATCGTTGTTGAAATTGAAGTACGTGAGCTTTTGTTAACGATTGATGAGCTTAAAACGACGAACGGTGCACAAACTTTCAACTTAAAATGAGTACCGGTTAATTAAAACATAAACAAGGACTAATGGTGCAATTACAATTCACTTTGGAGGACAAATGAGCTATTTTATAAGTGCTAAGGACTACTGGTGAAAACTTGTTTCAATAATAAGGGTTAATAATCAAACTAAGGACTAATGAAGAAGTAGTCTAAAATTCTAGGGGCTGCATATGGCAAGTTCAAATTCTTGTTAATAAATTAGCAAATTCCCTCAATTTCTTATCTCTTACGTTTTGAAATTTTAGAAAATGATAACGAATGAACTTTTGATCATTTCGACGCGTACGGTTATCGTCGGTGAAATGCGAATATACCACGTTGATCGAAAAGATGTCACGATCACGATGGTATAAGTTAAACGTCCCGTAGAGCACCGTCACGCGAACTCGAAAAATCGAAAAGGATTTACAACGAGTAAGTTTTGTTCCTGTTGTGTTGCTTATTTAGTTCGGTTCCTTCTAAACTTTGCTAGTTCGGTTCCTTCTAAACTTTGCTAGTTCGTTTCCTTCGAAACTTTGTTAGTTCGGGTCCTTTAGGTGACTAGTTCGGGTCTTGCTAGATCGGTTGCCACCCTAAATAGCTAGTTCGGTTCTTGCTAGATCTGCTGTTGAAGGTGAACTCGTTCGGTTGTGCTAGATCGGTTGTCACTATTGTCCTTGCGTCTTCTTCTTTTGTTTTTATGCCAAACCTCAAAAACAACCAACGTCCTTGTTCTTTAAAACTTGGATCTTGTTCCCTTGTTTTCTTTGAAACCGTTTGGACCACAAGAGAAATAAGCCAAAAAAAACTTAAATAAGCTTTAAGAATAAGCTACTTTACCAAGTAATAATCCACGAAAAATGCTTAACAATAAGCTACAAGATAAAAGTTTAGGCTTTTATGTTTTTGAAATCTGTTTGAAAACCTAATATTTTGAAAATAAGCCACAAATAGAAACAGCTAGACTAAGCTATGTATTAAAAGAAAAGAAAACGAGTAACTTTTTTGAATAAAAAATATGACACATAGAAGTTGATAACCCGTGACCTGTTAAAGTAACTTAGCCCATAATTTTCACAATAGTTAACAGCCCAATTTAAAATAAGCTTAAAGAAAAAAAATAAGAAACAAATAAGCTTAAAGAAGAAGAAAAAAATAAGCCGAAACCAACAATAAGCCCAAATAAGCTCACAACAAAAATATTAAACCCACCCGTGACGAGTGATACCAAATGTCGATAACCTAAAACCAGTTTCACTTCATGATGAACACAAGAATAATAAGATGAGAAATATAAAGAATTTTAGAGAGAGGTTAGAGAGATAAAGACAATTTTAGAGAGACGGTTTGATGAGAAAACGTAAAGAGAGAGGGGAAAAAGAGATGTGTTGATTAAACTTGCAAAAAATACAAATGAGATCAACACCCTCGCCTCACACTTGGAGAAGGGTTATTTATCTTACACCATGAGGCTTGTATGCCTTAAAGGGCTTTCTACGGGCCGTGCTCGGGCGATTACTTTGGATTACTCTCGGGCTTTAGGGCCCATCGGTTCGATTAGGATTAAAAACGAGCCCGTTTACCTTATCTAGCCTTATTACAGAATTATAATTAATTAAAGACCGAAGCTTTCCTCGTTGATTGTTCCGATGCTTTCTTGTTCGTCTAAAATATTTTTGGAGGCGTACCAGCTTCTACATTAATTATTCGTCTACCCATTATATATGTGTTGGTAATAAATTAAATATTTTTATCAAATTTATAATAAATATTGGTATAGAAAAACGATTAAAAATAAAAAAAAACCACTCACACCATGTAATAATTGACCGAGCTTCCTTGTTCGTCTCAATATTTTGAGGCTAACAGAATAGGTCAATTCCCCTCGCTGGTTCATTCCACCTAAGGATCATAGGCTAAACAAGGATGTCTTTCTAAGTTTAGTGTTGCCTCGGATATTTATTATAGCATATTGCACTTAAGGTAAAGTTAGGAGCTGATTGGTTTAATTCAAGGGTAATATACCTTATATCTAGCATTTCCCTTCTCTCTGCTTATTATCATCCTGCATTATTGTTCAAATTCTCTTCTTCTCCTAAATTGTCTTATTTCATTAATAAACTGCTCTTGGGAACGACTTCGGATTTACTGGAGCTGCACTACTCACGATCGGGTTCTCTGCCCGTTAATGCGTTTGTATTATAAGGGTGAAACGAGTTTTATAAATTTAAAACTTGCAATAAATTATTGAAAACAATTTATGCTTCAAGTTTTTGCCATCGTTGTCAGGGAGTAGTTTTATTTGATGAAATTAAGACCAAATCATGTTTGACGTACTAATCATCTCTTTTGCCATAAGCATGTGTTACAAGAAACAGGTTAAGATCGCAATTTACAAAGCTAGGACCGATTTACTTCTGATGGATGCAGGGACCTTTATCTCCCGCAATGAAACAACGTAGCCGCAAGAAACTCGAACTTAACGACTCGTTAAATAAACAAAAGTGCTAATCGAGAGACAACCCGAGATAAGTTATTTGTTTTCTTGGTAAATCAATAATTTATGTCCATTCCCGATATCTTTAAATGTGGAAAATTGAAAATATATCTTGTGCTAAAATTTCAATTACGCCGTAACTAAGGCTGTAAGTTCCAACGTAATCAACGAATTTGAAAATTTTGAAACGGTTAAACAACCCAATTACGACGTAACTGTGCCGACCCAGTTACGGCGTAACTTTTGTTTGGGGTATAAAAAGAAAGTGGTTACGGCGTATTTCAGTTTCTTTACCACATTTACCTTAATTTCTCTCGGTAAAACCCACTTTTTACTGTTTCAATTTGTTCAAGTCAATCCATCATGGCTGGTAATCCATTCTTCCCCTACTTCTTATGATTAATCTCGCTATGATGTTTTATATCTTGTTTTAATTATCTATTGATTGATTGATTTGATTGTTGTCACGTATATTTCTGTTTATGCTTTATAATTCCCTCCATGAATTGATAATTAGTTATGGATTTGTTAATTGAATGGAAAATTAATGAAGAGTCACGGTTTTTGATATATCAAACGTAGGATTAGTGTTTGGATTGGTATGTGGTCGATTTATAAAACCGTGATGTTATTTGATTTTTGGGTTTTGTGTCTAATGGTTCATCAATTTAGTAAAATGAGTGTTTTATAAGGGGTGAGGAAAGTCTGCATAAGCAGCAGTTACGCCGTAATTGAGGGTTATAACTACGGCATAATTACTTGAGCTACGGCGTAATTGGGGGAACAATTACGCCGTAACTATCTTTTGATGGCACTTTTGCAGGAGTGTGGGAGTATCACTTTGATTCGTTTCACCATATAACTTTTATGATGTTCTTTCTCAGGTTCTCCCAACGATTGGCTCAAGTTTAATAACCACGAGTTTTCACAAGAGAGCTGAAAGGAATTTCGTACGAACCACAAAACCCTGCTGAAAAAGGAGATTGAGGGCCCCGAGGCCCTTGACTTTGCTGACTTTGATACTATGCATGACGGACGATCCCTCCAGGATCTTGATCAGTTCTATCACGTTAGCTATAGACACGAAGATAGGACTTTTACCTCCCAGGCTTGGAACATGTTTTTTAGGATCCAAGAACCGGTGATTCAGGAGTATGTCTTGGAGTTCTTATCTAGCAAGTTTCGAGATCATGTTATGGAAATAGATATTGTTAATACTAAGGTTTTTCAATTGGGTGAAGTTAAAAGAAGTATGACTATGAGGGGGTTCATTTCGGCACTTGGGTCGTATATCGCCAAGGAAATAAACAATAGCGTGTTTGACTTCTTTCGTGTTGCTTGTGTTCGGAACAGGCCCAACGACTACAACCCTACTGCCTACTTCATTGATATCTCAACCCAAAACTACTTTGACACTAAACATCCTCCATCCTACACCACCATCAAAAACCCCATTCGTCATTTGGTTCAAAGGTTTCTCACCTTGTCTATCACAGGTAGACACAATGCTAAGGAAAAGATCACCCTTGAGGACTTGTTCTTTTTACACAACATGGATGGAGGGGAGGTGGTCGATGTTCCCTGGAATGTGGCTAAGTTCTTATCTGATAAAGCTAAGGGGACTCAAAAGAGGAGCATGATGGTTGGTGCACACTTGATTTGGAGGATTGCTAGGTATTATGGGTTGATGACTAATGCTTATCTAAAGAGAGTTACCTTAGATCAGGAAACTACACTACTTAACGTAGTGAAATTGGTTGAGCTAGGTATCTGTAGGTTTAATGGATTGGGTCTGGGAGAGTTGGTAGCTGATAAGCTTGATGATAGTAAAGATGAGGCTGCTGTTGCTGAGGCTAGAAAGGCTTAGGAAGAAGAGGGTGGTGTGAGGCGTCACCCTAACATGTCCTTCACTAATAGGCTTAGGGCGATGGATGATAGGCTAGGTGACATTGACTCTAACATCTACACTTTGAGTAACGAGGTTGAAGACCTCACTGAGTTGTGTCTGGAATGTCCGAGCAATATGATCAGTTCTATGCGGAGTTTGATAGGATGAGATTGGAGCAGGATAGGTTCCATACTTGGAACACTGATCACATGTCGCAACTGCTATCTTATCACCATATTGATCACACCCACTACGATGGAACCCGATACTCTTATGTTCCAGACATTCCTTATTTAAGGGTTCAGCAGGGTGTAAACTTCATGACCAGCCCGCAAATCTTCTCCATCGCTCCTACTGCTCCCAATGACCCGTTTGGCTTGTTTGGTACCCTCGACGCTGGACCTTCTTCTTCCCATAACCCTGGATATGATATGGACGAGGAGTGATTCCTCATTTGTTTTTAGACCAAGAAACAATTTATGTTTTTAAATACTCTTTATGTCTATAATAATTTGGATTTGTAGGATGTTATTTTTACCTTTTTATCTATGTTTCGCTGCTGAACATTGTGTTTTAGCTTTAATGGAACTTTGAGCACAGGAAGAAATTACGACGTAACTAACTTCTTCAGTTACGCCGTAATTGCCAAGGCTACGGCGTAACTGGGCCGATGTAGTTACGCCATAGTTACCATTGGGAATGAATATGTAGTGTCAAGGCTATGGTGTAACTGGGCCGATACAGTTACGCCATAATTCTCCTCTGAATAGTGAATTTGGAAGAAAACATGACCTCTTGTTTGAGAATTTTATGAGGGGAGTTTTTTAGTTCCTATTTCTATTTTCTTTTATATTTTTAATTATGTACAAATAGGACTTGGTACATTTCTAGTTGGGGGAGTAGAAATAAGAACCGCTTGACTAATTTTTGCCCTTGATTTCTACTTTTCTTTGAAAAATTATGCCAAATTTTATTTTATTTTTGACATTTTTTTCTTAACTAAACTAGACTAGATCTTTGCCGTGTGAACTATATCCTTTATTTCCAATTGGTGAGGTTAGCATGATAATTCCGTTTTCATCTATATTACAAAAATCCACCAAATATGAGTGTGCCAGTAGTTTTGTAGACTTTAGAACTTGGCCTGTACATTATTTCGAGACCTAATTGAATATCAGGAATAGATAGTTCAAGAAGGCAACCTTTAGGAAAATACCTCAAATATAGCCCATATGTGTAATATTGTGTGCGTTTATCAACTTGTTACACTGACTTGTCGAACTCCTGTGATAAAACCCTTTTATTGCACTCATCTTTAGTGCAAGATACCCCTAGATCACCCTGTTGAGCCAATCTGTGTTTTTAGCCCAATATATTATGTATCGTTACACCATTTCGCCTTAGCCAACCATGTAGTATATATTTTCTTTTTGTTGAAATTCCTGGTTACTTAAGTCCATGATTCAGGTGAATAGGGGCGGAAATTTTACGCATTCGTGGAAGACCTATTATTCTTGATCTATGAAGACCCCCTGTATTATCATCACTTTTGATACTGTTCATCTCAAGTGAGGGGAGATATATGGTTATCATACGCTACAGAAGTAATGTAAAAAAATGAATAAACTTCTGTAGCATATTTATGTTGGTTACGTGACATAAAACTAACAATTACTTGAGATTTGGAGATGGTACATATATAAGCCATCTATATGATTTTGAAGTTTGGGCTAGTATAATCTTCTTCATAATTTCAAAGAAGGACTTCATTACTACATCCGATACTAGCCCGTTATTATTGTTATGATCAGATTTCCACGCTTGGACACTTGGACTCATGGATGAACAGTGACCGATTATGACAACCTTAGATCATTTAGTCTATTTGTTTTGTGTTCATTTTCACTAATTAAATGTGTATACCATGTCTTATCCTAACCCCTTTTAATGATTCTAGCCTTTAGCCTACTCAAGTTAAGGTCACATGTGTCTCGTTCATGGATTTGGGCGAGCATTTGTGGTTTTGTCGCCTTTTCTGGATCAGTGGTATTGGACAGAGTCATTCTCTTGTTTAAACCTGTGTGTGTCACCCATGTAGCCTTTAAGAGCTATTTAGACCCTAACTCTTCCTGGTGTAGATTTGAGTACTTCCCAAGCTTATGATAGAATACATGCTATGTCAGTGTAGTTGAGTGATCACCCCGAAAATAAAACACTTAGACTAGAGAGAGTTGAGTGATTTTGATCCCCTTTTTGTGAGGTGTTCGGCTTTGATGTTTTCTAGCATAAGTAGATTATGAATTCATTTCTCTGAGTTAAATTGGAGAAATCTTTTTATAAATTATTCTAACAGGTCTATTTGAGGGAAAGTAGAAGTCAAGTGGGGGATATTTTATAACATCAAATAATTAATACTTTTTAGTATCAAAATCCTTATTAAAATGATTGTAATTATTATTTATTTGCCTGAGTATGATATTTAATCACTCTATATGTCATCTACAGGAAATAAACACGCAAATTGGACAAAATGGTGAAGGTTGGACTTAGTTACGGCGTAACTACTTCGATTGAGTTACGCCGTAATTCAAACAATGATTAGGTGCCACTGAAGAAGTTACGGCGTAATTGCTTTGTCATAATTACGGCATAACTATTACACGTCAACATAGTTGTGAATGCTTAGTCATCATTACGGCGTAATCGCCCTCTTTAGTTACGCCGTAATTCCTCTTTTGCCTATGGTTTGAAAAGTATACATCAATAAGGTTACGGCGTAACATCACTCTTATAGTTACGCCATAACTATCATGAAATCTATATATACTCGCGAAATCTGGCTCATAAAAGATATCTCCATTCCCACAGCCCCTACAAGGGTTGGAGAAAAAACCACTTTCGTCAGCAAAAGCTAGAAACAAGAAGGAAGGATGAAGAAACCATGGTAAAGTGTGACAAGTATAGATTTAGGAGTTTTTTTGTCTCGAACTTGTTTCCCATGCTTGTTCTTTACATTATCTGGATCTAAACATGGTGTAATTATCCTTAATATTATCTTTGTTTTATTCCCTTTTGGTTTCTTTCTTTTTCCTGTTATTATTATAGTTATCTAGATATTGCTTTTGATGTAGGATCTTAGTCTAGGTTTTGAGTTGAGGTTGTGAGAACCTTTAGTGCATAGATACCCTCTTCGCTTAAGTGTTCTTAATTCTCCAATAAAAGTACCCATCTTCATTGGTGGTTCTGCCTATACCCATTAGGCGTTCCCTTAGCCTTAAGATCAAAACTGAGTATTCTGCACTAACTGCATTAAGCTTGACCTTAGTTTAATATTTGGCCCTTACTTCCGTAAGAAGCGAGCTTCTATCATAGGATCTAGCTATGGTATTAGGTGTGACACACGATCAAGTCTTGATTACCCTTTCTTTCAAGCTAATAGAGGAATTAACCATTGTCAACTAGAAATAGGTCAATTCCCCTCGTGGGTTCATTCCACCTAGGGATCATAGGCTAAACAAGGAGGTCTTTCTAAGTTTAGTGTTGCCTTAGATAATTATTATAGTACATTGCACTTAGGGTAAAGTTAGGAGCTGATTGGTTTAATTCAAGGGTAATATACCTTTTATCTAGTATTTCCCTTCTCTCTGCTTATTATCATCTTGCATTATTGTTCAAATTCTCTTCTTCTCTTAAATTGTCTTATTTCATTAATAAACTGCTCTTGGGTACGACCTCGGATTTACCGGACCTACACTACTCACGATCGGGTTCTCTGCCCGTTAGTACATTTGTATAATAAAGGTGAAACATGTTTTATAAATTTAAAACTTGTAATAAATTATTGAAAACAATTTACGCATCAATGTACTTGTTTGGTCCTTCGACCGTTTAAAGTTATAGAGGTAACTTCTATACTTTGGTCATTGTCGATGATTAATCAAGATATACTTGGACAAGATTTTTGAAACATAAAATTGAAGCGTTTGACCATTTTGAAATTTTGAGTAAGAAAATTCAAGTCCAAAAGGGTTGCCCCATTATTTCAATATGTGCGGATCATGGTTGGGAATTTGATAATGAAGTACAATTTGGAGCATTTTTTGATGCTAAATGTATCACCTACAACTTTTCGGCTCCACGTACTCCACAAGCAAATGGGGTAGTTGAACGTAAAAACCAGACTTTACAAGAAATTAGCCAGACTATGCTTAATTAACAATCTATCCCTCAAAAGTTTTGGTGTAATGCCGTCGATACCTCCACCTATATCTTAAATAGAATTTTAATTAGACCTTTCCTCGAAAAAACTCCTTACGAGCTTTTTAAAGGTAAGAAGCCTTTATTAGAATATTCTAAATATTAGGTAGTAAAGGATTTATTCTTAATACTAAAGATTATCTTACTAAATTCGACCCTAAATCTACTGAAGGCGTCTTTCTTGGTTATTCACCTAATAGTAAAGCTTACATAATTCTAAACAAAGAAACCATGAGGATCGAAGAATCTTTAAATGTAAGATTCGATGAAAGTCCACCTTCTAAATCATCACCTTTAGTAGATGATGATGTAATCAAAAGTCAAATCATAGAAAATCAATTAGAAGATATAGAAGATAAGGAAAATGGACCATTAAACAAAGAAATTATTACATCAAAGAATCTAAAGATCATCTCATAGAAACGGTCATAGGTAAACTGAACAAAAGAACCTTAAGATCACAAGTCCAAAATTAAAGCAACTTCTTTTGTTTCGTGTCTTCCGTAGAACCTAAAAATGTTAAAGAAGCCATTCAAGACGAAAGTTGGACCATGGCTATGCAAGAAGAATTAAACCAATTTGTAACAATTGATGTTTGAAGTCTTGTTTCACCACCCGAAAATCAAACCGTAATTGGTACTAAATGGCTCTTTAAAAATAAATTAGATGAAAATGGTGTAGTATCTAGAAACAAGGCTAGACTTGTCACACAAGGATACAACAAACAAGAAGGAATAAATTCGATGAAACCTATACTCCAGTAGCAAGACTAGAATCTATAAGAATCCTCCTTGCATATGCTTATGCATATGACTTTAATCTTTTTTAAATAGATGTCAAAAGTACTTTCTTAAATGGTTTTATAAACGAATAAGTCGGCTTTGTCGATTTTGTAAAACCTAACCGTGTATTCAAACTCAAAAAGGCTCTTTATGGTCTTAAACAAGCACCAAAAGCTTGGTATAATAGACTCAAGGTCTTCCTCCTTGATCATAAGTACACCATGGGCTTGGTAGATAAGAGACTTACATATCATCATTGTCCAGATATACGTGGACGACATCATTTTCTATCAACTTGTTAAGACCTTTGCGATGAGTTTTCTAAAATCATGCACGACGAGTTCGAATGAGCATGATGGGTGAATTGAGTTTCTTCCTTGGTTTACAAATCAAACAACTAGAAGATGGCATCTTTTTAACCAATCTAAATACATTAAAGAAATGCTTAAGAAATTCGGTCTAGAAGATTCCAAACCTATCAAAACTCCTATGTCATCCGATACCAAACTCACTCAGAACGAAGAAGGGGAATCTGTTGACGACACAAAGTATCGTGGCATGATTGGTCGTCTTCTCTACCTAACGGCTAGTTGGCCGAACATCATGTTTAGTGTTTGTTTATGCGCCCGTTTTCAAGAAGATCCTAAAACCTCACACCTTGAATCGATAAAAAGGATTTTTAGATATATTAAGGAAACGACACATTTTGGTTTATGTTATCCCAAAGAAATGGGAGTAGAAACCATAGTATACGTTGATCCCAATCATGCGGGAGACTACGTCGATCGCAAAAGTACAAGCGGTGTGTGCACATTCATGGGATGTTGTCTTACATTATGGTTCTCTAAGAAATAAACCTCTCTAGCCATTTCCACCACCGAAGCCGAGTACGTATCCGTCGAAAAAGCTTGCCAACAAGCTTTATGGATGAAAAAAGCTTTAGTAGATTATAACATTAAACTAGATGACATACCTGTCTTTTGTGATAATAAAGGTGCCATCGACCTAAGTAAGAATCCTGTTCTCCATTCTCGTACCAAACATATAGAAATTCGACATCACTTCCTTCGCGATAATGTCCAAAAAGGAAACATCTCAATTGAGAAGGTCTCCTTCGAAGACAACATTGCCGATCTTCTAACTAAACCTCTCAAACAAGAACTTTTTAACCTTCTTAGACTAGGTCTCGGTCTCATGGAACCAAACGCCTAATAAACCACCAAGGTACAAATCTTTTCTTCTTTCTGAGTGATATAAATCTCACACATCATATACCAAACCCATTCGGGGAACAGTTTCATTCTACTTTACGAATGTATCATTACTATGTACTATTATTCATGCATATGCATAATTAAAACTTTCTCTACATCATGTAAGACCCGAATGTGACAAACATTTTCAAAAACTTTCTCATGAATAGGACCCGCATAAAATATTTTGGTTTGCATTGTTTAATACAAAATAAAAACATTTTCTTTCAATGATATCTCTTATGGTCTCTTGCTGCAAAAGCAATACATAATCACTATGTATTTCGGGTACATTCCATCGTTTACAACATCTAAATCAATGAGACTTGGGTTATTCCTAATTATATTTTCTCGTTTGCGTCGAGATAACGCACTCCAAATTGTTTCATTATTAGGTTCCGTCACTAGACACATAATTTGAATTGTCTTCACCCTCTCTTGATCTCTTGAATTTTTTTTCTTTTCTGCATTCTGCAAACCGCCAGTTCCATGTGTTTACACTGGCCGGTTCCATTCTGCAAATGGAACCGGCAGAACCGGCTGGTCAGTGGACTTTGTATAATGAATTTTTAACTACAATTCCTAATTTTCCCTCCACATTCAACCTATTCCCAACTGATAAGCCATAGAAGTCGACCTTTAAACAAAATCTAGTCATTAGATTTTACCCAAATTAGAAGAAAAAGCATTTAATTACCAAAATAAGTTCTATAAATAGCTCTCTTGTTCCAAACACTCTTTCATCCATCACTTTTAGAATTTTACTAACCTTAACCATGCCGAAGTTAAACTATGACAAAAAGAATGCCAACGCATTCAAAAGAACCGCCCGAATAAGTATCCGCGCTTGTTGTTTAGTCAACCCACCACCCGCCTCTCCCCATACCAATACTTTTATCTGCCCACCGACTACCAAACGACTCCACCAATAACTCTTATTGAGTCTCTACCTCTTTCCCTAATTACTACATTTAAAATCTCCCCGGATCATCTCTTGAGCACCCCTAAGTCAACTCCTCCACCTTTGATGTCTCATCCCCGACTCCATCTCAACCTTTAAAACATAATTCACCATTAACAATTAATTTGGAGCCCGTTGAACTAATATTTTTTACTCCTCCTACATCAGCTCACCCATTCTTCGATTCGGTCGAAGATCTACCACCACGGACCACCAACCCGCCACCACCACAACCCTTATTTGATACTATCGAGCATTTGGCCAACCAACCACCGCCTCTTCCCATCATGGAACCACTTCTTCTACCATTGTCGCCACATCTTCCGCCATTGAACGCAAACAATGCTTTCCCCATCCTCACTCATGAGATGTTTTGTAAACATTTTCAATGCACACAAGTAATTGTCAATGAACTTCGTGAAGAAATGAGGTTCATCCTCAACCACGTCCTCGAGCGCCTCAACGTCCTTTCCTACCAAAACTTCCCTTAGGATGTTTTGGGCATCAAAGAATAATAATAATAATTTTGTAAATTTTAGGATTCAAATATAATCCTTGTTCTTATTTTTCCCTATTGTTGTAAGTGACTAAAAGTCACAAAAATAGTTGATGTTTTATTACAAGGATTTAATAATCTATAATTTCCTACGTTATGTTCTTTGTATTTGACTTAATCTTTGACTATGTTTCAAAAGTCAACCAGCTGACTTTCTTCATAGGAGCCGGTTCCTTCGCCTATAAAGGACAGTCCCATCTTGCAAATGGAACTGTCCTTTCCGGTTCTATAGTAGCGAGTTTTGTTTCTTGCTTATAACATTTTTTCTTGTAGGTACTCTCAAAGCAAGAGGGAGCTTGCACTAAATTGATTTACTAACATTTCTTTTTGTAGTATAACATCCAATTGAATCATTTGATTCATCTATTAAAGGATGCTTCCGTCAAGGGGGATCATTGCATTTTGATTCTCTTCGAATCAACTCTCATTCATGCATTCGATCCGTTTCGGATTGCCTCTCACTTATACCATTGCATTTGATTATCTTTGAATTAACACTTATACATTTTATACATCATAGCATCCTTTCATTTGTCTTATTTCAACGCTCTTTTTGTTTTGACAAAAAGGAGAAGGAAGTAAAAGACTTCAATCTAAAACTTCTCGTTCTAATTATTACTTCCAATAATTTTATGTTTTATCATCTACAAAAAGGGGGAGGTTGTTAATACAAATAAACCGGTAAAACGTTTATTTCTATCTTGCAACCTTCTCGTGTTTTGTCGATAACAAAACATAAAATCGTTACAAGTAAAAATCTAGAATGAACAAGTCTTAGATTAATAAGCTTTCTTAATTTAAACCACTCATACAATTCTCACATACTCTTTCTTTTAAGAAACTTAGACTTGTATTTTGGAAATTATGTAAATATTATCTGAGATATTTTACATCATACGTGACCTAATCACCTCTCCATATTTTAGGCAAATCTACAAAGATTACACAAAATATTTCAAGATTTGGCAATCTAAAATTCGGATTTTGTGTAAAACTGTCGGTTCCATCCATTTACACTAGCCGGTTCCCTTTTGAGAAAGGAACCGTCTAGAACCGGTGGTCAGAACAGCTGATCCCATAGGTTTACACTGGTTGGTTCCCTTCTTCAGAAGGAACCGGCAGAACTGTGCTACGGTACCAGTTTTTGCCTATAAATACCAAGCTATTTCTCATGTTTTACTCAACCATTCTCTTACTTATCTATCATATAATCTAATTTCTCTCTTATTTTCAGATCTAGATAGTTTCATACATCATTTGTAGGTAATTCTCTTCATAGAAGAATTTACCAAAATAGTATACAAGTCGATCAAGTTCAAGCAATCTTGTTTCGCATCTTCATCATCTCATCAAGATCACTTTGCCGTATCTTGTACATCATTTAGTAGTTGTAATATCATACATCATCCTTGTAAAAGAAGTGTGAGTGCATTGGGTTGATTCTACCTTTGTTAGAATCTAATATTTAGCTTTGTACCGTTAAAAGGATGTAAGCAACGTTGTGAGGCTTCTCCATCGGTTAAAGGAGATTGGTGACTAGTGTTTACGAACTCTCGAGTAGGTGACTCGGGGAGTGGAGTAGGGCAAGGAAGGTGTCCTTGTATCCGAACCACTTTAAACGCTTGTGTCTCAGTTCTATCTTTCTTACTCTTTATTTAGCTTGTTTGCATCTCATACTTACTTCATATATCGTACAAACAATCAATATCATCAACTTCACATAAACTCAAACTAATTTCTAAAAAGCTAATTTTTAACGGAAAAACTATTCAACCCCCTTCTAGTTTTTCACAATAAGCGTAATTTCGCCAAGTCACTTATCTTGGGGGAATAGCTACAACAAGATTGTGGTTGCAGCCATGGCAGGTGTTTGGCAACGCTTAAATTCAAAACCAACTCTCCTCTTCTCCCAACACCTTGGGATCATCGGTATTTAACCCTAAAAATGGTTCTTTGGTCGACTTCTAAGAAAACAACAAACCATGTGTTTCGTTGTTTAACGGTGAATCAAGAACTAGCATCCGGTTAGCATTCAAGGACGTGCGGATACTACATAAAGATCAATTATTTTAGTGATTTTAGAGTTTTATTTCATGAGGTATAAGGAAGAACAAAGTCGTTCATTGCTCTGTTGAATCACTCGATTCGTTACAAGAGGTTAGTAACGTTTATTTATTTATGTTAATCTATTTGCATAATAAGAGATCCCTCTGGGATATTCTTTCGCCGCTACTCGTGTTATTATATGTCATAATTAATGTTAAATCCTAACAGTGCCATCATGAGCCATCATATGATGTCTAGGTTACATAATATACACAAAACTGACGTAAAACGCATGTTTTTATATGTTTTTGTCTCTTGTTTTCTAGACTTATTTGTATAGTACTTGCGTTTAATTAAATTCCAAGACAAACACATGCATGTTTGCAATGGAGAATAAGTCAGTATCTTGTAGCTTGAATGTCATTAATGCGTTAATATGTTGTATGTGCAAATTCGATGAATACCCTAGTCTTTATTCGTGGTTTCTTTGATTTTATGACATGTTGGACCTTGCTGTACTAAAAAATTGTTTCAACGTCACTCTAAATCAAAATGGGCAGCAAAAGTTTAGTGGGAGGTTCACCACTCATAGGCGTATAAATTTTTAGTTTACTACATGAGTTGGGAAAGACTCCTCTTAGGAGTTTTCGGGCTCTAAAGTCGACTAAAAACAGAAAACTACCTGCTGATATTAAGACTTTTAAGGGTTATACTTACTTTAGACAAGGTCTAAAAGCAAGTGGAGTCCTGTATTTTGGTTGTGGTTTGACTCTTAGTTGACCTCTCGGGTTTTTCATAGACACGGGCATAAGAATTCATCGAATCTAATTTATTTATATGTTTATATAATTTTTGTTTAATTTATTTTGCTCTTTTATCTTATTGAAACTCGTAATTGAAAAACCCAAAATTTGAAATTTAATGAATTTAATTATACTTAAATATATCTCATGTCTTGCACTGTTTAAAACACATTGGGGTAGGTTTACATTGTAATTTTCTCCCGCGACGAACGTGCAAACACATTGATTTATATTTATATGAACTTTTTGACAAAGTCTTAACATATTTTTATTAATCACTACAACACTTGCTTTTAACCAAGGTAGTGTAGGGTTTGATTATCCTTTAATGGTTTCCCGTGACAAGACGAATTGTTTTGCACTATCTTGTTAATGATTGAATTACTTTAATTGCAAAACTCATGAGGATATCAATCTTGGGTTTGTATAATCTTTAATCTTTTCCATAAACATGTAACTACATTGTTGTAATAAAACGATTATGGTGTAGTCCTTAATTTTATATCCACTTGTTGCATATGAATTAAAAGGACGTTTTGACATATAAAAATTAAAACAATGAGAAAAAATTGTATTTTTTAAACTTGTTATACGAATATGTATGCATGCTTTTTTGTGTACTTTTGGCACAATTGTTTTATTAAAAAATTTATACGTATTAAATTTAAGTTTTACTGTCTAATTGTAAAGACACATGCAATTTCCTTTTACTCTGCGTGAGACGTAGGTAAACTGCAACACAAGGTATTTATCCACTATGCGTGAGACCTAGTGTGATTATGTACACATTCTCAAAATGAACGACTTAATCGAGTTAAGCAAATGAGATCATTGAGCCTGAGACAAATGTGGGACTAAACATGCTCACATGACACCAATTGGTTGGCACTAGATGCCGAGTCCCATAATGATCTACGAAGTGCAAATTAAAAACCTAAATCCTAAATCTTAAATCCTAAATCCTAACCGTAAAACCTAAACTCACAAAAAAGTTGAAAAAGTTCATTGAGAGTATATGATGTGCAATATCAAATTAAAGGTAATTATATGTTTGTCGCGATAGTATCGTTAGTTTCGTCTAACGATCAACGGTTTGTAAGATATTTAATTATTAAAATATACAAGTTAAATAGAAAGTGGTTGATTCGATCTTTAGTTTATTATTAATCTTTATTGAACCAAAGTCTAACTTATAAAATGCAAGGGTTACCTAGATTTTTTTATTAGAGCACTGGGTACAGTTGGTGCAATTGGGTGGTGTCGTGAGAAAAAATGGTGTCACTTCAACACTTTTTTTCATGACACCAGTTTATCATATGACACTAAAATCCTTTTCTCTAGTTGGCATTACAATATATGGTGTTGTAGAGGAATTTTTTCTCATTTATATAATTAAACAATACATTTTACATACATAAATTTCATTAATAAAAAAACAAATTATATAAAATAAACCAAATTTTAGGACTAACGATTTAAACAAAATAGAGATTAACAGCGTCAGAAAAACACTATCAAGGACTAATAAGGTCAACTTATATAATAACAAAATTTAAGGTAAAAAAGTAAATTAAAAAAAATACTACCTACAACTTAAAAGAAAAAAAAAGCTTTCAGTTATATGCAAAACAAACACAAAACATTTTTTTATAACAAAACAAACACATGCAAACATAAAACACACACACATAAACACAAAACAAAAAAAATTAAAAATTAAAAATCTACCGCGCTGGCTGGTGACTACAGCGCCAAGGCGTATGGCACGAGTGGGTGGTAAGGGGTCTGGCGTCGGGGGGTGGGCTGGTGCCATGGCTTGGCGCCACAGTGCCTTCGTACCGAGTCCACTTAGAAAGATTTCAGAATTTGGTTTAACTGCAATAGTTTTTAATATGTTTATAATATATTTGCATATGATTCCGTCGTTTTGGTGGTGTTGGTTGGGTTCTACGATTTATACAAGGAAAACGAAAAATATCATGATGCCTTTTTTAGGCTCGTGAACAAAAAAAAACAGTGATGTCTGCGTGGGCTTGGAGCTCAATCGTAAGCCTAAGAATCGGGCCTAATCAAAACGATGTCGTTTCGATCACCTAAGGAAGTATCATCTAGTTTCCGCACTTATATTTTTCGTAAGCGTAATTTCGCCAAGTCGCGTATCTTGGCTGGACAACCACAACCAGATTGTGGTTACAGCCATGGCGGGTGTTTGGCAACGCATAAATATTCAAAACCAACTTTCCTCTTCTCCTAACACCTTGGGATGATCGGTATTTAACCCTAAAAATGGTTCTTTGGTCCACTTCCAAGAAAACAACAAACCATGTGTTTGGTTGTTTAACCGTGAATCAAGAACTAGCATCCGGGTAGTATTCAAGGACGTGTAGATACTACATAGAGATCAATTATTTTAGTGATTCTAGAGTTTTATTTCATGTGGTATAAGGAAGAACAAAGTTGTTCATTGCTCCATTGAATCACTCGATTCGTTACAAGAGGTTAGTAACGTTTATTTATTTATTTATGTTAATCTATGTGAATAATAAGAGATCCTTTTGGGACATTCTTCCACTACTATTCGTGTTATTATATGTAATAATTGATGTTAAATCCTAACAGTGCCATCACGAGCCATCGTATTATGTCTAGGTTACATAATATACATAAAATTGACGTAAAACGCGTGTTTTTCGTATGTTTTCGTCTCTTGTTTTCTTGACTTATTTGTATATTACTTGCATTTATTTGAATTCCATGAGAAACACATGCATGTTTGCAATGGAGAATAAGCCATTATCTTGTAGGTTAAATGTTATTAATGCATTAATATGTGGTATGTGCAAATTTGATGGATACCTTAATCTTTATGCTTGTTTTCTTTGATTTTATGACATGTTGGACCTTGCTGTACTAAAAAGTTGTTTCTCGTCACTCTGAATCGAATTGGACAGCCAAAGTTTAGTGGGAGGTTCACAATTCATAGGACTAAATTTTTTTAGTTTACTACTGTACAAGAGTTGGGGAAGACTCCTCCTAGGAGTTTTCGGGCTCTAAAGTTGACTAAAAACAAAAAACTGCTTGCTGATATTAAGACTTATAAGGCTTCTACTTGCTTTAGAAAAGGTCTAAAAGCAAGTCGAAGTCCTATATTTTGGTTTTGGTTTGATTCTTAGTTGACCTCTCAGGTTTTTCATGGACCCGGGCATAACAATTCACCGAATATAATTTGATTATATGTTTATATAATTGTTGTTTAATTTATTTTGCTCTTTTATCTTATTGCAACTCGTATACAATTGCAATAATCGAATTCTGAAATATAATGGACTTAAGTATACTAAAATATATCTTATGTCTTGCACTAGTTTAAACACATTGGGTTAGGTTTACACTGTAATTTTCTCACGCGACGAACGTGCAAGTACATAGATTTATATTTATATGAATTTTTGACAAAATTTTAACATGTTTTTATTAATCACTAGAACACTTGATTTTAACCAAGGTAGTGTAGGGTTTGATTATCCTTTAATGGTTTCCCGTGACAAGACGAATTGCTTTGCACTATCTTGTTAATGATTAAATTACTTGAGTTGCAAAACTCTTGAGGATCTCAATCTAGGGTTTGTATTATCATTAATCTTTTCCTGTGAACATGTAACTACATTGTTTTAATAAAACGATTATGGTGTGGTCCTTAATTTTATATCCACTGGATGCTTATAAATTATAATGGATGTTTTAACATATAAAAATTAAAACAATGAGAAAAAAATGTATTTTTTAAACTTGTGATACGAATATGTATGCATGCTTTTTGGTGCACTTTTTGGCACAATTGTTTTATCAAAAAATTTATGCGTATTTAGTTTAAGTTTTGCCATCTAATTGTAAGGGCACATGCAATTACCTTTGACTTTGCGTGAGACGTGGGTGAATTGCAACCCAAGGTGTTTATGCACTATGCGTGAGACCTAGTGTGATTATGCACACATTCTCAAATTGAACGACTTAATCGAGTAAAGCAAATGAGATCCTTGACCCTGAGGCAAATGTAGGACTAAACATGCTCACATGACGCCAACTGTTTGACACGAGATGCTGAGTCCAATAATGATCTAAGAATTGCACACTAAAAACTAAAATCCTAAATCTTAAATCTTAAATCCCAAATCCCAACCTTAAAACCTAAACCCACAAAAAGTTGAAAAAGTTAACCGAACCGATTTTAGTTATTTCAATTCGACCAAGGACCAAAACTGGAACCAAACCTTCAAAATACGAATGTTTTTTGCACTTTCAAAATTCGACGGACCAAATCTGCAATTTAGCCAAACCACAAGGACCATTTTTGCAATTCTCTCTTCTTAATATAGACAGGTTAACTACAAAGCAGATGATTTGATCTTTAGTTTATTATTAATCTTTATTGAACCAAAGTCTAACTTATAAAATGCAAGGGTTACCTAGAAATTTTATTTTCACGTATTATTATTAGAGCACTAGGTACAGTTGGTGCAGTGGGGTGGTGTCATGAGAAAAAGTGATGTCACCTTGGCACTTTTCCCATGACACCAGTTTATCACATGACACTTAAATCCCCTTCTCTAGATGGCATCACAAAATATGGTGTTGTAGAGGATTTTTTACTAATTTATATAATAAAACAATACATTTTACTTACATAAATTTCATTAATAAAAAAAACAAATTACATAAAATAAACCAAATTTTAGGACTAACGATGTAAACAAAATAGAGATTAACAACGTCAGAAAAACACTATCAAAGACTAATAATGTCAGCTTATATGACAACAAAATTTAAGGTAAAAAGGTAAATTAAAAACAAAAATACTACCTGCAACTTAAAAGACAAAATAAGCTTTCAGTTATATGTAAAACAAACACAACATATTTTTTATAACAAAACAAACACATACTAACATAAAACACACACACATAAACACAAAACACAAAACACAAAAAACAAAAATTTAAAAATCCACCACGTTGGCTAGTGACTACAATGCCAAGGCGTATGGCATGAGTGAGTGGTACGGGGTCTGGCGTCGTGAGGTGGGCTGGTGCTATGGCTTGAAGCCACGACACCACCGTACCGAGTCCTCTTAGTAAGATTTCGGAATTTGGTTTAACTGCAAACGTTTTTAATATATTTATAATATGCTTGCTTATGATTCGGTCATTTTGTTGGTTTTGGTTGGGGTCTACAGTTTGTACTAGGAAAATGAAAAATATAATGATGCCTTTTTTGGCTCGTGAACAAGAACAACAGTGATGTTTGCGTAGGCTTGAAGCTCAATCGTAAGCCTAAGAATTGGGCCTAATTAAAATGACGTCGTTTTGATCGCCTAAGGAAGTATCATCTAGTTTCCGCACTTCTATTTTTCATAAGCATAATTTTACCAAGTCGCGTATCTTGGCTGGACAACCAAAACCAGATTGAGGTTACAGCCATGGCTGGTGTTTGGCAACGCTTAAATATTCAAAACCAACTTTCCTTTTCTCCTAACACCTTGGGATGATCGGTATGTAAACCTAAAAATGGTTCTTTGGTCGACTTTCAAGAAAACAACAAACCATGTGTTTTATTGTTTAACCGTGAATCAAGAACTAGCATTCGGGTAGCATTCAAGGACGTGTGGATACTACATAGAGATAAATTATTTTAGTGATTCTGGAGTTTTATTTCATGGAGTATAAGGAAGAACAAAGTCGTTTATTGCTCCGTTGAATCACTCGATTCGTTACAAGAGGTTAGTAACGTTTAATTATTTATGTTAATCTATGTGCATAATAAGAGATCCCTTTGGGACATTCTTCCGCTGCTACTCATGTTATTATATGTAATAATTGATGTTAAATCCTAACAGTGCCATCACGAGCCATCGTATGATGTCTAGGTTACATAATATACATAAAATTGATGTTAAACGTGTGTTTTCCGTTTGTTTTTCGTATGTTTTTGTCTCTTGTTTACTTGACTTATTTTTATATTACCGACGTTTAATTGAATTTCATGATAAATGATGTGTGTTTAAACACACATCATTTATACCCCAAAAAACACTATTAATCGGACTAAAAACCATAAGATATGTGAAATTATATTGCAAATATGCTTGGTATGTGTTTTTATGTCTTACAGGTACAAAGGATTGAAAACGAAGCAATAACGGTAATTTTCAGGTGACTTTTGATGATGTTTCCATTGGAAAGAGCACCCCTGTGCCTTTCTTATTTGAACCCTATCGCATTTTATTTGAACCTTTAGTATTAAAAACCTGAACTGGGCCAATAATGGGGTAAATACAATTTTATGTGCATTATATTATGATGCTACATAGTAGCGCAGTTCGCAATTTGGGTTGAGTTAAGACTGACCGAGAGGTCTTAGGTTCGACTCCCTATTTTGCATAACTTAGGGGTATTATTAGCATAGGCCACGTGGCCTACTCTTGTGGTGCCATGTGGCGACCCGACCCGACCCTGCCAGACTACTGTTCCGACCACTGTTGATCGGTGGTCCGGCGGTTGTCCGACGGTGGTTCACGGTGGTCCACCACCATTGACCATCGTTGGCCACCGTTAAGCGCCACTGTTGACCGGTGGCTCCGGCGGTGGCTCCGGCGATGTGACGGTGGACTCATAGGCCACATGGCACCACTCACGTAGTGACATGTGGCCCTTCTAATCATTATGCAGGTTCGATACGAGGAAGTTGGTTCGGTATGAGCTGGAGGTTCAGAGCAGGCTCGGGATTGGCTCGATTGTTGGCTTGGATTTCCGATCCTTATGATTATTCTAGAATGCCACGTGTAGGAATGCGATTGGTGGATCTGAATCTGAAATCCTAGGAACGGATCCCCATGCTAATCATGGGGCAATTATGAGTCGGTGATGATTGTTATTTAAGGCTGCGTACCCCTAACGCAATGAAAAAAAGGGATTGATTACTACTTCTACTTTTTCCTTTCTTTTTTCTTCTTTTTCTTTTCTTACGTTTTTTTAAAAGTTGTAATAGATGCTTTAGCTTATTGTAATTTCCATCTTAATCTCATCTTATTTGTATCAGCTTATTGTACTGCTTATTGGCTTATGTTATGTAATGAAACAAGATGTTTGAGGCAGGAGCTTAAGGGTTTAATAAGCTAGATCGAATTTGATTATTTGCTTTAGCTTATTAAATCGGGTGGTTTTATTCGTATCGGTTTCATCATTCGGGTTCTAATCTTCTTCATTTTTCAATCCATAGTAAAAAGTAGCTTAATTTGTAGTTTTATGCTTATTAGATTATTTGTTGCTTATTTGGTGATTAATATGCTTAGTGAGTAGATCTTATATATGCTTGTTAATTGATCAATTGTTTAGTGAATTAAGTGTGATTATAAAAGTAGAAATATTGATTAGTGATTTTTATATTACTTAGATTAGTGTTTTGGTTATTCGAGCGGCCAAAAGCCGTTAGAATAATTAGGCATTAATTTAGTAATCGATCTCTTGATAAAAATTGTTTTCAATAAAAACCAACGTTGTGAGAAAATAATTTATTAGAAAGAAATTGGTTCGTTGATAAAAGCTTAATTAATTTTTAATTCACACTTGAGGATCTAAACATTTCACTTAGCAAGCATATCTTTTTATATACATCTCTTCGTCTAATTGCTTAGCTTATTTTTATTTAGTATAATCTAGTTTATTGTTATTATATAAATTAAAAGATAATCAAGCATTTAAAATTTCAAACATAAACGTGGTTTTCAATTCAATTCTCGTTGAGATTACGACACTCGGAAGATTGATCATTGTTTGTCCTCAAGCAATTTTTGATTCTAACGGGAATATTATTACTGATATGTTTTCGACGAATCAGTTTTTGGCGTCGCTGCCGGGGAGAGTTGTACGATTTCCACGTTTTGTTTCGAAGTTGACACCTTGAAGACCCTTTCTCTTTTGAAAGTTTAATTTCGTACTTATAAAAAAATAAAAATCCAAAAATATTTTCTATTTCTATTTTATTTTCTTTTATATAAATATATTAAAAATACCAAAAATATTTTCATTTTATTTTCTTTATAAAAAAATCCAAAAAAATATTTTCTATTTTTATATCTTTATAAAAATCCAAAAATATTTTTCATTTCTATTTTATTTTATCTTATAAATATTTAAAAAAATATATTTTTATTTCTTATTTTTAGTGCATGAGCACTCGTTCTTCTTCTTCTAATCTCGTTCCTCCTTTTTTTGATCCCGAGAGTGTTATTCGAAATTGTCGACGAAATCTTGGTGATCCGTCTCTTTTACTCGATTTGAGGAAATTAATATGGCTAATAATAATAATAACGTTCAAGGACCGCCTCCTGCGGGTCTTAATTTTCCGGCTCCGGATCTTCGTCCGATGCAGGAGTTACTTCAGGAACCTACCGATGGTGTGGGGGATGCAATCGTTATACCCCTTATTCTTGCTAATCAATTCGAATTGAAGATCGGTTTACTTAATCTATTAACCGCCATCACTTTTCATGGTTTTAAAAACGATAATCCTCATTCTCATATTCAAAGATTCATGAAAATAACACAAACAGTTAAACTTAATAACGTCCCGTGCGATGTTGTTAAACTGTTGTTATTTCTGTTTTTTCTTGAGGGAGCAGCCCGGACTTGGCTTTAAAAAGAACCTCCTAATTATATCACAACTTGAAACGATCTTGTATCTAAATTCGTGAACCGTTTCTTTCCTCCTTCTAGAACCACCAATCTTCGAAATGTCCCCATCATGGCTTTTCTCCTCTCCATTAGATTGATACTTTCTATAATAGTTTAAGTCAATCTGATCAAGATTCTCTGCAGCTGGTGGTAATTTCTTGACTAAGAATACCCAAGAAGCTTTGACTATTATTGAGAACAAATATAAAGTTCAAACTTAACCAAAAAACCTCAAGTTTTAAGTGCTAGTGGGAGCTCGACTCAAGATGCTGCTATTACCGCTCTCACTAAACAGGTTAAAGCTCTCGTCTCTTCTATGAACCGACAAATTAATTCGATACAAAATGGTTGTGAGACTTGTGGTGGTCCACATGCTTATTATGAGTGTCAAGCCGCCGGTGGCTACACTCAAGAGGACGTATATGCTACTACGGGTACCTATAATGCGGGTGGTAACTCTTACCAACCCCAAGGTAACCGTAATCTTTTAAGCTATTGTTCCAATAATTATCTTAGACCACACGGATTTAATCAAAGAAATAATCAGAATCAGGGGAACAATCGAGGAAATAATCAGGGAAATTATCAAAATAATCAAAACAAGAACCAGAATCAGAACCAAAATCAATATAATCAAGGTTCTCAAAACCATGGGTATAATCAAAACAGGGGTCAAAATTACAACCAAGGAAATAATTACAATCAAAACCAAGGGTATAATCAAAAGAAGGGTCAGAATTACAATTAAGGAAATAATTACAATCAAAATCAGGGATATAATCAAAATCAAGGTCTGAATGTTAATCAGAAACAAGCTCAGCCGAATGTTCCGTCTTTGGAAGAAATGATGCTACAACATATGAGATCGACTGAAGCTAAAATGCAACAAATGCAAGATTACAATAACCAACAAATGAAATAGTTGAAAACCCA
>BQNB010043138.1:0-45681 GCA_026074375.1 Tanacetum coccineum | reverse complement strand
CTGGGAGTGTTGATCCTTCACCCTGTACATTCTGACCTTGAACAAGCATTGGTTGAAACAATGGAGTGTTCACCCCAGTATATCCCTTGAAATCTCTTCTCATATTGCTAAACAGTTTGTGAGTGATGGTAGGAAGAATGTAAGTTCTTTTGTGGGGAAGAAGTGTAACACCCCTAAAATCACAACAACACAGCAGAATACCACTTGGGTGCTACTTTATAGTTCATACACACAAGTTACAGAAAACTACCTCAAAAGAGACGTTTAATAAAATGTCACATTCGATTAAAATTTCAGAGTAAAATCAGGTCCCAATAATTTCTTTTTAACAAAAGTTACAATAGTTTAAACATGACTCCTTTGTATATTTTAATAATAAATGGTTGTTGAATGTGAAGAAAAACCAAGTCTTTAAAGTTTTGATATCCGCGCGACTTGAATGCTCCCAATGCTCAGCTAGCAATATAATAACCTGAGAAAATACATGCAAAAATGTCAACAATAATGTTGGTGAATTCATAGGTTTAAGTAAAAGCAGTATTGGAATAATTCAAGTAAATATTTTAGTAAGAAAAGTAGCGCTACAACATTTCAAAGTATTATTTCCGAAATCCAAGTAGAGATTCGATAAATCAAGTAATATTCAATAGTGGACCACAAGGTTTAAGATCAGCCAGCGACAGTATTTCAAAGTATAATTCAACATTACCGCATTGAGCTCATGACACCGAAACCTTGACAATAACGCATATCAAATGCAAATACAGTTGCCCCAGTACTAGGTATTATTGCCTCATACCTACGATTCTCAATACAAATCGCCCGTTAAAAAGGTGCTCGAAAGAATTCGATTCAGACCTCGGACGGGGTTGTCAAACCCAATAGATCTATTAAATGTACTAGCGTTCACCCCTACAGGGAAATTAACGGTTCATGAAATTAGGGACTTTGGCAATAGCGACTCATGCAGATAATTTCATAATCGGGTCAGGCATACCCTTCAAGCACTTGTGTTCCATTAGTAAAACAAATAATGTGTCTAAAACTCATGGTTTCATAAATAGATAATCAATGTTCTCAAATCATGTAGTAAGCGAATCAAGCTTTAATAAAGATAGTCAAGTAACGCTTAAGTAATCAATAAGTTTTCTTAATAAAACGAGCATGTATTCTCACCCCAAAAACAATTTATGAAAACTATAAAAAGGGAAAAGGTGGGGCTATGAACTCACCGAGGAGTGATGAAGACCAGAAGTGATATGGATCTTCGGACGAGCGAGAAGCGTCTAAGCACAACCTAAAAGATGTGACATGGCTTAGAATGATAAAAGAAGTCAATACATAAAAATAAACACATGATCATGAGATATGTTTCCGAGATATGCATGACATTGCATTATATCTTAACCGAAGTATTTTTATCCCCCAAATTGGTATACAACCAACACTTATACTACATTAAGTGTCTACTAAGTCTCGCTTAGCAATTCTTATCTTATTACTATGTGGCCGCACTTTTATTTCTTAAGAAAAGGCGTAAAACTATGTTGCTGAATTTTTAGTCAAGTTTACAAGACCATATCTCTTAACCTATAAAAGATAAAAGGATGGGGCTTTCACCCCTGGAAAGATACTTAAGTCTATTTTTCATAACATTAGGCTTTTTAATCAAACCATTTACCAATCCACGGAAAATGAGTTTTTACTAATCATAACTCAAAACAGAAAGTTCACTGAATTTCTAACACTTACGGTTTTGGCTATAAATCCTTTTCTATAATAGAAATCAAGTTGAATACAAATAGATATGAAATCTTATGATTTCTAGTGTTTAACCATGTTTTAAAAACCCAACACTTTAGTGTAAAAATCTAGAGTTAAATCCCTTTTTCAAACAGTAGTTCAGAACTGACTAGTTTCCGTAAATCGGTCATATCTCACTCATCCGGAGGAGATATGGCTCTATCCAATTCGACACATGTACCTTGAACTTATTTCTACAACCCCATCAAATAATCCAGACCTTCTTAGGCCAAAAGTTTGCTGCAATTAACCCATTTATACTGCTGGTCTGCAGCGGTCCCAAATTTTCTTACCAAACACTAATTTTAACGTATTTTCCAAACCGTAATAGCTATTAAAGTGAATCTACTTTGAGAAGTTAGATTAAGATGTATACTACTGGGATTAGCTTTCCTATCCTATATTTTAGAGTATTAACCTGGAGTTTAACTCGTTTTCCAAACAATGTTCCAGATTTGACTAGCAATCGTAAAACGGCCATAACTCCTTCATCCGGAGGAGTTGATAAACCATCCAATTAGCCACATGAACCTTATAACTATGTCTATCCAACCATGTAAATCATTCATAGGCTCCAGGCCAAAAATAATTAGGAATAGCCACGTTTTGCTACTGATTTGAAAACAGTCCCTATAATCTACCTCGAAATCCATCCAAACATCAATTATAAAACTATCCAATCACATGCAATGCCATATACATCTCTTCCACATATCTCATACATCAAAAATATAATTATTTCCAGGAACCATGGCTAAAATGCATGGTCAAAAATAAAAAGAAATGAAGAATCAAAGATTAAACTTACAAGATTAGGATTAAAATTAGTGAATCAACACAAACAACCACTTGACTTGGTGGCTGATTAAAGAAAAGATCATCGAAATTCTTCCTTCTCTTTTACATGCTTAGCGAACCACAAGGATCCAAGGAAAACCCCAAAAATCTTGATTGGTTTCACCAAACTTGTTTAAAAAACACACTTGTAATCGACTCCTTGTTACTCCAATTACCCTTAATTAGATCAAAAACCCTTGAAATCAAAAATCAATAAAAATTAAAAACTTGAGGAACATGATGCATGGTTGATTGATTGTTGTTAGGGATGATGGGGTTTAATATTGGAATGATTTAGGGTTGAATGGAAGTGGTTTCTTGGTAATTTTTGTAATGGGTTGATGATGTAGTTTTGGGGCATGTTGTCGATCGGGTCAAGGGGTAAAGGGAGGGGAGAGAGAAGAGACCAAAATTTATTAATTGTGTTTGTGTGTGTATTTGATTTGGAATAAAATTGATATGAGGCTATATATATTTATGGATCAATATATTTAATTACTTCCCATCTTTTATAAAATTAAGGGAGTGTTTGTTTTTGATTTTAGTAGGAGTAAAAATATGATAAGAGGGGTGTTTGGTTTCTAGTTTTGATGGAGTCTACACAAAGAAACAATTAAAAAAAGAGTGTTTAGTTTATATGTTATGTTTATGAATTATATTATTATTATTATTTTTAAATATTTATACCATAATATTTGTTTTTAAAACACGTTGTTAAAATATTAAAAATTATAAAAACACAATTTTGACGCGGTTTTGGCCAAACATGGATAAAAGTTGAAAATTAATAAAAATAAAATAAAATAAGCTCTCATGGCTAAATTATGAAATTGTCGATATCTCGAACGCTAAAATGGATAAAATCCAAATCATGACTCAAAAATAGCTAAAACGACGATTTTTATCAAGTCGAGCAAAAAGAATAAAAATGATTTCTACAAAAATTAGAAAATACAAATAGGGCTCGGTTTAAACATGGATCTTAAATTCGGGTTGTTAAATTATCTACCCCTTTAGGGAGCGACGTTCCGGCGCTCAATTCGTCTGAATCGTCTTCGGTTAAATTGTGAAGAGATGAGGATATAGACAAGTCATCGTCGAGGTTTCCAACAGAAACTAAATGAGAAAAAGTCAAAACATTAACTATATACAACCTGCATAAGCGAACGGATTGAATGTCGTGAGAATCCTTAAAAAGGAAAGATAAAATACATGACTCGGAGAAGAAGCCATTGGAAACAAGGAATTTAACAAGTGGTCAATTCTTGGAAGCGGTTTAAAGGTTCATTAATATTTGCTTATCAAGCTTTGCCGCGTGGTCAATACAAATTCGAAAAAAAAAAATTAGTATAACAAATTAGGGTCAAAAAAAGTTAATAGCAATTAATGATTCATAAAACGAACACACGACTATGTCGGATACACATAAGCCCCACTTTTCACAATTCGTCGAAAATTACATTAAAGAGGTGTCCAATCCATGTTAAGTGTTGAATTATGAACGTTTATGGTTCGGTGGTTTTTAATTTCTTTTATTCATAATGAAGAAGCGTCCAATTATTTTAATAAGCAGTTATAAATCATCTACTTAAGCATGTCCGACACAAAACACAATATCAAAACAATGTCACTATAAAGCTTAAAAAGTAATGTTCTACTTGACGGAACATGATTCTTTAAAATCATAAGTCGAGGGTTAACATGAGTAATGAGACTTTTAGTCCATCAGGTTCCAAAGGTTGAGTGACAAAAGACGGCAGGATCTGAGTGTGTCAAGATTTAAAGTTGTGCTCCCATCAATAGTGCATGATTTCAAAACAATGGATTACAAACTATACAACATACGGATTCAAAAGCATATGAAGAGCGTTCATGACTCGGAGTCAATAGTCGAACAATAAAATACTTGTGGAATTGACAATGTACACCGAATGTCAATATTATCAAAAAGGAAATAAAATAAAGTCATGTTAATGATTCAGAGTTTCACGCATCGCTCATATAAATAATATCAATGAGAAAAAGAACTTTTATTATGACTTACCATAGTATATACACATAAGTAGGTTATTTATCATTAACATAAACCTTTTCTTGCCCTTTTGCATTCTGACTTTGATGGACCTATATTTTCAAATTCGTAAATAGTAAATTAACGAAGGTTTTCGCCTCCTTCTTTACAAGATGGCTAGGACCATCTAGTTTACTGAGGTTTACAAGATAAAATACTCAAAAGTGTTAAGTTCCTAAATAAGTTATCCATTTTACATCTTGTGCTAAAATCTGATCATTTAAAACGTTTTCTTATTCTGTGTTTTTAAGATAATTCCCATTTTATAACTCCGTTTGACCCAAAACAAAAGCCCATGTTTAAGTTTATCTAAATCCTACAGGTTTTAATTGGAAAATAGGGCACTTAATATGAAAATATTAGTCTCAAACTTATTTTGAAAATCTAGGCACAATTTATGATTAGTTTAGTCGTTCTAGTCATAACTCATTCATCCGGAATAGTTACAAATTTATCCAAAGAACCACATGGTCCTCATATGTTTTACCCTTCACCCATGTAGAAACCCAGCAGCCTCCAAGTCAAATAAAATTAGTTATAAGCCTAACTATCTGCATTGCAAATTATGGGTACACACTAAGTTTGTTTCCACGGTTTTGGTCATATCTCGACCATCCAGAAGAGTTGGCATTCCATCCAACTCACCACTAGGACCTAACATATTAGCCTATTCATTAATGCAAATGTACAGTAGGATTTAAGCCAAAATTTTCTCATTAAAAATACCAACTTTACTCAAAAGTTCTAAAAAAAATAGCCGAAAGTAACCACAAATAGTCAACACTTATAGGAATTACTATTATATATATAGATGGAGGTGATCCCGAAGATAAGCGTAAGAATTTGAGAGGAGAGTAGCTCATATATGTACGAGTATCCATATATAATACTAGTATTGATGTTTGAGGGAGAAAATAAGAAAACAAGAAGTACGCGATAATCGGAATGGTCAGCGTATATATAACCGACCGATATAAAGAAAATAATATAACGTCATAAGATAGGAGTATGAGAGCAAAATAATAACCAAGAATTATGTTTTCATTATTAATATAATAGCAATAAGAATGCAAAAGGGAGCATATAAGTTACATGGGAGCAAGCGCGTGCGGATATCGGACAATGGTAAAGGACTCTTAAGATTTTTCCAAAAAAAACCGTTATAGTCTAGATTTTTTTTTGAAAACAACCTAGTTTGCTATAACGAGTGCTCTGATACCAATCTGTAACACCCCCATAAAATCACAACGCAGCGGAATACCACTTGGGGTGCTACTTCATAGTTCATACACACAAGTTACAGAAAATGACCTCAAAAGAGACGTTTAATAAAATGTCACATTCAATTTAAATAAATCAGAGTAAATTCAAGTCCCAATAACTTCTTTTTAACAAATAGTTTACAAAAGTATTTAAAACATGTAAATCCTTTGTAGATTTTAATAATAATGGTTGATGCGAATGTGAAGAAAAACCAAATATTGTCTTTAAAGTTTTGATATCCGCGCGATCTCAAATGCTTCCAATGCTCAGATAGCAATATTATTAACCAGTAGAAAATAAATGTAAAACGTCAACAATAATGTTGGTGAATTCATAGGTTTATGTAAAAACCCGTATTGAAACAATCATCATAAATATTTCAGTAAGAAAAAGCAAGCGCTTTAACATTTCAAATGTGATTTGATAATAATCATGTAATAGTTTCATAGTGGACACAAGGTTTAAGATCAGCCATTAGCGACAGTTCATTTCAAAGTATAATTTCACATTTACCGCATTGAGCTCATGACTTCGAAACCTTGACAATAACGCCATATCAATTGCAAATACGTAGTGGCCCCAAGGAGTACTAGTTATTATTAACCCTCATACCTTACGATTCTCAATACAAATCGCATGTGAAAAAGGTGCTTCGGAAAAGAATATCGATCAAACCACTCGAACGGGGTTATGTCAACACTAATAGATCTATTATACTGTACTTAGATTCACCCTACAGGGCAAAAGGCAATTAACGGTTCATGAAATTAGTGACTTTGGCAATAGCGACTCATGCAGATAATTTTATAATCGGGTCAGGCATACCCTTCAAGCACTTGTGTTCCATTAGTAAAACAAATAATGTGTCGAAAACTCACGGTTTCATAAATAGATAATCAATGTTCTCAAATCATGTAGTAAGTGAATCAAGCTTTAAATAAGATATTCAAGTAATGCTTAAGTAATCAATAAGATTTCTTAATAAAACGAGCATGTATTCTCACCTCAAAAACAATTTATGAAAACTATAAAAAGGAAAAAGGTGGGGCTATGAACTCACCGAGGAGTTATGAAGACCAGAAGTAGATGAATCATCGGACGAGTGAGAAGCGTCTAAGCACAACCTATAAGACGTGATGCGGCTTAGAATGATAAAGAAGATCAATACGTAAAAGTAAATCAAATGATCACGAGATATGTTTCCGAGATATGCATGGCATTGCATTATAACTTAACCGAAGTATTTTTATCCCCAGATTAGTATAAAACATGCATGTATACTATATTAAGTGTCTACTAAGTCTCGCTTAGCGATTCTTATCTTATTACTATGTGGCCGCACTTTTTTTTTAAAGACAAAGAGCGGTAATAAAAACTTTGTTGCTGAATTTTTAGGGTCAACTTTACATGCCCCATTTATCTTAATCTATAAAGATAAAAGGATGGGGCCCTTACACCCCTTGATATACCTTAATTTTAAGTTTTCAGAACATTAGGGCCTTTTTCTCTTTTAATAAAACTTTACTAATCACGGAAATGAGAGTTCTTTACTAATCATAACTCAAAACAGAAAGTTCGTTGAATTTCTAACACTTACGGTTTTGACCATAAATTCTATTCTATATTAGAAATCAAGTTGAATCCAAAGAGAGATGAAAGCTTATGATTTATAGTGTTTAACCATGTTATAAAAACCCAACACTTTAGTGCAAAAATCTAGAGTTAAATCCTATTTTAAAAACAGTAGTTCAGGAAATGATAGTTTCAGTTAATCGGTCATATTACTCATCCGGATGGAAGATATGGCATCTAATCCAATTCGTCACATGTCCTTGATTTATTTATCAACCCATTAAAATAATCCATAACTTCGTAGGGCCACAAAAGTTTGCTGCAATTAACCATTTATATGCTGGTCTGCAGCTTGTCCCAAATTTTCCTACCAAACCCACTAATTTTGCGATATTTTCCAAACCGTAATAGTTATTAAGTGAATCCACTTAGTAGATGTTGTTTTTTTTTTATACTACTGAGATTCTCTTTCATATTCTATATCTTTAAAAGTTATTAAACTGGGGTTTAAATCATTTTCCCAAACGATGTTCAATAGTTGCATAGCAATCGTTTAATAACGGCCATAACTCCTCATCCGGTGGAGTTGATAAAAACCATCCAATTAAGTCACATGAACCTTATAATATATTTATCCAACCATGTAAATTATTCACAGGCTCCAGGATAAAAAATTATTGGGAAAAGCCACATTTTGCTACTGACCTTAAAACAGTCCCTAAAACTACTTCCAAATTCATTCAACACTCATCCAATCGCTTTAATTAAAACATTGCAAAAATGCCCATAACATACTTACTAAATCCTCCTTACATCAAAAGATCATATAATTTAGATAATAAAAATCAAGATCATGCATGTGCATAAAATATAAAAATCAAACACATGCACTAGTATAGAAATTAATCAATGATAAAGGGTTACAAAAGACTTACAAACAAAAATAGAAATCAAGAAAAGATCAATCGCAATTTCTTCCTTCTTTTTAATGCTTAGCCGAAACCCACAAGGATCCAAGAAAACCCAAAAATCTTGATTTGTTTCACCAAACTTGTTAAAAACACTTGTAATCAACTCCTTGTTACTCCAATTACCCTTAATTAGATCAAAAACCCTTGAAATCAAAAATCAATAAAAATTAAAAACTTGAGGAACATGATGCATGGTTGATTGATTGTTGTTAGGGATGATGGGGTTTAATATTGGAATGATTTAGGGTTGAATGGAAGTGGTTTCTTGGATTTTTGATGGTGATGATGATGGTTTTGGGGTTGTTGTCATCGGTCATAGAGGAAAGGGAGGGAGAGACCCAAAATTTATTAACTGTGTTTGTGTGTGTATTTGATTTGGAATAAAATTGATATAAGGCTATATATATTTATGGATCAATATATTTAATTACTTCCTATCTTTTTATAAAATTAAGGGAGTGTTTGTTTTTGAGTTTAGTAGGAGTAAAAATATGATAAGAGGGGTGTTTAGGTTCTAGTTTGATGGAGTCTACACAAAGAAACAAATAAAAAAAAGAGTGTTTGGTTTATATGTTATGTTTATGAAATATATTATTATTATTATTGTTATTATTATTTTTAAATATTTATACCACAATATTTGTTTTTAAAACACGTAGTTAAAATATTAAAAATTCTAAAAACACTATTTTAACGCGGTTTCGGCCAAACGCGGATAAAAGTCGAAAATTAATAAAAATAAAATAAAATAAGCTCTCATGGCTAAATTATGAAATTGTTGATATCTCGAACGCAAAAATGGATAAAATCCAAATCACGACTTGAAAATAGCTAAAACGACGATTTTTATCAAGTCGAGCAAAAAGAATAAAAATGATTTCTATAAAAATTAGAAAATACAAATAGGGCTCAGTCTAAACATGGATCTTAAATTCGGGTTGTTAAAAATCTCCAAGAGACAGAGTGTACAGATTGTTTCCTCGAGATCTAGTCAATAGATCAACACCTTCCAAATTACGAATGAAGCAGGTGTGTTGACGGAAAGCCACTTCAAGGTTCGAATCACAAAATTATGTTTCCTGAGGATGTGACGAGCTCAGTGAATATAACTCTTTTGTCCTTGTTCTTTGGGGTAATAGCCACTAATTTTCCATCAGTATTGTTGACACTCGGGCGGGTGTTACTGATGTGTGTAAGCAACTCCTGAATTAGTTTAGTATACCTACAGGCAGATTCTAAGGAATGATCTAGAGGATATTTTAATTTAACATGTTCAACTAGATCCCTAAGAACTGTAGCTTCTTCTTGAGTGTGCTTAATATAGGCAGAGTGAGCTGTCTTTTTATTTAACAATTTAGAGGTTATTGGTTCCACATCAATCTTAAGCATCTCTAGATCAATAGTGTGTTTAGTAACAGCATTATCAACTAAAGCTTTTTCTTTAAGTTTCCTTAAGTCATCCTTGAGAGCTGTAATTTCCAAAACTTTTTCCTGAAGACTAGCATTTAAATCAGAGATTTCCACAGACTTTAGATTGACTTGATTAATTAAATCATCACATTGTTCTTTTGATCGAATACGTGCTAGTTTAATCGAGTCATAAAGTTGCTTATAGTTCTGTTTCAAATGCTCATTCTTGGCAATAAGCTTCGACACCCTATGATCTAATTCAATATTTATTGTTTCAATCTCCTCTAAGTCCTTTTTAATCTTATCCTTATACATTTTTCCATTTAGAGATTTAATTCTCTCTTTCAACTTCTTTATGACCGTGTCTTTCTATTGGGACTGAGCTTTCAATTCATTTAATTCAAACAATTGATCAAAACTTGAAACACTTTGATTTGAAATAGAAGTGTCCCTTTGAAAAATTTCCTGATCATGTTGAGTATCAACTTCTAAAGAGATACAATGTTTTTCAAGAGTGGTAAAACATTTGAATAGTTTATCATAAATCTCTTTTTCAACGAAATCCTTTTTGTTGAGAAGCTCAGTCTCAAGTTTGAGACACTTTTCACATTCATGCACATTCACATAAGCAATATCCACAAAAGAATTCACAATAGTGTTCACGATATCTTTGCTAATAACTTGTTCCAAAAGTCATTTGTTTTCGTTCAAAACATGATTCATTTTAACTTCAAATGTCTTTTACTTGAAACGATGTTGTTCCGTAGCCTATTCCATTTGATGGAAGACATTTTGGACTTCATAAAGTTCATCAATCAAATATTGATTGAATGTATTGAATAAGTCCTTCAGAGCTTTTACAAATGGAATTATTTCATCCCTAAAACAAGCTTTTGTATGTTCGAACCCCCACGAGCCTTCAGTGATGACTGTGGGTGTGGTTCTTTCTTTGACAACCACGTCAAAACCAGCAAGATGGTGTTTAAGTTTCTTCAAACTCGTATTAACCATGCTGACTTTAGGAAGTTCTTTTGGAACCTCAACTTTGGTGGGTCTACTAAAAAGAGTGGGTTCTGTAGAATTCACAAAATTCTGAGACCAAAAGGCTTGTTCAGCAGATAATTCAGTTTGTGGAACAAATCTTCTTTCAAAATCTTGAGAAAGTTGATTAAGGACAACATAATCGACTGGTGTAGTATTAATTTCTTTTCTAACATCATAGGATCCTTTTGTTTTAAAAGCATTTTTGAACGACTCTCTTCAGCAAGCAATAGAGTCTCTTCGAAGTCAGGAATCACAATAGCACTCGTATTCTTAATGACATTACCATCATAAAGTTTTGGTTCCAACTGTTGAGCTTTCTCCAGATAGAAATGATTTTGAAAACCTAGAGCTTGTTTAGTGGTATGATGATAGAAAAACTAAGGTTTTGTCAACATGTGAACAGTTTGTGCAGATTGATCTCTTTTAAAAACAATATTATCTAGCTGTTTGATCTTCTTTTCTAATGCAATCTCTCTATCGATGTTCCTAGATTCTTTTTTCTTAAAATCATTTTTGAGAAGAGTAACTGTTTGCATTAAAGATTCCTTTTCTTTTAAATGTTTAGAAAGAGTTTGTTTAAGAGGATCAATCTCTACAGACTGTGCAATTGAATCTAAAACGATATCATTACTCCTTAAATCAACATTTTATCCTTCTTTCAAAATTTAACTTGTTCCTTATATCTTTCAAGCTCAGCAGTTAAAGTATCATTGACACTTTTATTTTCTAGATTTATCTTGGTACAATTAACTACTTGGTTTTTAGTTGTTCAATCACAGATAATATCAATGCATCTTGTTGTGTAGAGGAGATAGAATTCTTAATAGTTTCTTGTTGTGATTCAATCACATACTGAGAATAAGGAATGATATTGCTATCACTATTTAGTTTAGTCTCTGAATGATTCACAACATTCGACTATTCAGAAGACGGCATCGCCTGCACAACTTGATTAATCATATTATTATTTACATTATCATGATTGTGTACCTTAGCAAGAGCATCTGAACCATAATGAGATAAATTCACCATGAGAGCAACTTTGGCAGTGTTGATTTCATTATAATCAGAATCATATGCATCCAAATCATCAACTTGATAGGCAACATTGTGAGTAATGACAATCTGAGTGGCTTGGCCTTCTGGAATTCTTGGATCTGCCAAAAATGCAAGTTCCTCCTCATGTTGAATTTGTGTGCCACGATCCCATTTCGATAATTTGATAATCATAATCATTACCAATCATATTCAACAATTGCCCCCTAGGTAAAGGTTAGTATTGCGTCATATACCTACTAAAAATCTCCACACAATAGGTCCGTACATTGGGACTGCTCTCAATCGGATCCAAAGCCCAAAAACCGAATCGGGCTGCTTAACCCATAGCGCTATTTATTGTGCAAGCGGCTTCCCATCATAAGTAGTTAACGGATCACGATTGGGGTCTTTTGACGTAAAGCTACTCAAGCAACCTATCACATATAATTGGGTCCAAGCGTACAAGAAAACTACTTGTGTTCATTTAAGAAAACTAGCATGTATCTCCCTCGCGGGGTTTAAGAAAAACATTTAAAAAGCGAGGCTATGAACTCACCATAAGTCGAATAAGCAACGAGGATCGAGAAGCTGAATATATGAATCAAGAGAGGTCACCAACAATCACTGACAACTTATAGGATGTGACGCAACTTAGTATAGTATATAAGTAAATGAGATAAAATGATAAGAATTTTAGAAAGAAGTTAGAGAGAGAAAAATGAGAATGGTTGATTACACAAAAATCTTACAAATGAACCAACACCCTCTCCATCCTTGGAGAGGGGTATTTATAGTTAAAACCAAGAGGCTTTCATGCCTTGGTGTTTCTACGGGCCGGGCTTGGGATTACTTGGGCTTTCGCCCGATACACGTGACCGATTAGATTACACAAAGAGCCCGTTTACCCGTCTAGCCTATTACAACGTATAATTAATTAATGACCGAGACATAATATAATTAATGAACGAACTTCCTTGTTCGACTCAATATTTTGTGGCTAACAATCTCCCCCGAAGTGAGTTCATTGTGACACTCCTTCGTGAGATCAATGAGATTGCTTTTGTCGTTGAGCTCTTGTGATCTTTGTCTCTGTCTACGTTGTAGGCTTGTTCCTTCATGCTTTGTGATCTTTGATCTTTAGCCTTTGTCATTGTCTTTTGACTTTGTCTTTTTCGTCCGAGATCTTTAAATCTTTATCCTTCCGTCTTGATCGTCTTTGCCACCTTGCGATCTTGTGTCTTGACCAACATGCTCATACTTTGCATCATCTTGAAAGCTTGCTAACAATCTCCCTTGATAGACTTGATATCTTTGAAGGAAGATCTTGTATATCAGTGTTTGTGCGGAAGTCTTTGTGTTTAATTCTTGAGCTTTCATGATTCTTGAATCTTAATGCTTATAGTATGTCTTTGTAGTTTGAGCATGAGCATGTGGTAATCCTATTCTAAACTCATTCAAAACACAATCAACCCTCATGCAATGTTACTACACATCTCCTAAAAATATCCCATACTTCATAACATAAATTTTTAGATCAAACCAAAGATCATAAGATCAAGAACATGCATGCCTCAAAAGAATCAAAATCAAGCACATGCATCTCCATAAAAATTAGACAACAATTTAGGGTTTTTAGAGGAGACTTACAACACAAAATAGAAGCAAGAAAAGGATCAAACATAACCCTTAGGTAGGTGTGTAGGGGCTGCCGAATCCACAAGGATCAAACCAAGGCCAATGACAAACCCTAACTTGACTTATTCTTCAAATCTTGTACCCAATACTTCCAATAAACCCTAGCAATCTCTTCTTTAACCCAATATCAACAAAAACTAAGAAAATCAAGATTCAAGAAAACTTTTGCATGGTGATTTTGAAGGGAGAACAAGGATGTTGGATGATATAGGAATGATTGTAAGTTGTTTATGAGTTATTTGATAGAGTTTTAATGGTTGATGATGGTGTTTCTCATTGGGGCTGTCGATGAGTAGAGAGAAATAGGGAGTCCAGGCGTGGGAATCATCTAACTAATGTATCGTGCGTAGTATTTGTTTATGAAAGAATGGAATGTATCTTTTCTATTTATATGACATCTAGATATCCTAATACATAGAAGATATCGATCTTTAAATAAAAAAAAGAAAAGGAGTCGTTGGTTTGGTTGAAAGAACCGAATTTATAAAAAAATTATATAAGGTAGGAAGTGTTTTATTTGATATATGTACTAAAATTTAGGTATTATCTAATTAATAGAAGTATATTACTAGTATACTTCCCTTAAATAAAAAAAATACATATTTATTATTTTGATTGCCTATAACCGGCCCCCCTATGGTAGGGGTGGGCTTGGTTGGGCTTTTGCTTGCTAATTGGTTGAATTACTTAGTTTCCTAGCCCGATAACCTATTTAACTCGTTAATTCTTATAATAACGCGATTTCTTCGACGCGGTTTTTGGCTAAATTTGAATAAAAGATGAAAAATAATAAAAATAAAATAAATTAAGTTCTCATGACTAAATATGGCTTTTGTTTTTACCAAATTTTTAATAACTTATAGTATTTTGGCCCGAAAGCTAGTCCGACACTCAAATTTTGCAAAAACGCAAATTTAAACACGTCACACCCGAAATAGGTCGAATATATTATTTCCAACTAAAATACCTCAAATGAAATTTACGGGGCTATAATTAAGCGCCCATTAGCTTCTCGATCGATAACAGGTGACTTACGGTCCGAACTCGCCAAAATCCAAGAATTTCGATTTCAACCAAATTTTTGAAAATGTAAATTTATAAAATTTATATAGGAGTTAAAATAAATAGTGACCTTTTATACGGGAGTTTACATCCTCCTATCCTTACGGGAGCGACGTCCCGACGCTCGATTGTCGCCATGCCTTCGCTTCTTGCTCGGGAATAGATGAGAATATCGTCGATGAATACGATTACGAATTTATCAAGATACGGCTTACAGACACGATTCATTAAATCCATGAACACCGCCGGTGCATTGGTTAGACCAAACGGCATTACTTGGAATTCATAGTGACCATATCTCGTTCGAAAAGCGGATAAATTTAAATTGTAGGATTCGCGAAAGTTTTAAAATTGACGGTTTTAATAATAATCGGCTAAAATAATAAAAATGAATTATTTAAATTTATAAAAATAGATACGAGATTAGAATTAGTAGTGACCTTAAATACTGGGAATTTTTAAAGATAAAAATAAAGACGGTTACACTTAAACGGATAAACTGCCTATATCGGCTTAAGATTAACAAGAACGAGAAATTGCGAATCGCGTAAACCGTAAAACATAAAAGTTCACTTTACAAGAAAAATGAGAACGAAATATGAGTTAAATATGGACATTAAAAGACGGATTGTCACATTCTACCACCGTTAAGAAAAATCCATCCCGGATTTTATATTTCTTTAACACTAGGCTTAGGCGCTTTCTTTATTATGAAAACGTAAGGTTCATTCGGTTATGGTGTTAAAATGTTAGAATACCTTTAAAATGATGCAATATGATTATATGGATTTATTAATGTTTTGATGATTCGAAAAGAAAACCACTAATAAAGAGAATTTTAAACTATTCTTTCTTGATAAAAATGGTGTTCATATTAGAGGTAAAATAGGTTCAAGAATCATTTTTTTTCGTTTTGAAGGTTTTTGGAATGAATGCATGCATAAAAATTTGTTGAAACTCGGGTTTATGGTTGTGATCGTAGAAGGTCTTTATATATATATATATATATATATATATATATATATCATCTGTGGAAACGAAGTTTAAATCGGTCATATCATTAAGGCATGATTAGAATATGATGTATAAAACATGTGATTTGAAAGATAGGGCATGGTGTTATTATAAATATTAGTTATGGTTTTTACGAAAGAGGGTGGTTAGAATAGACTCTTTAACTTGATAAGGTCATTTTAGTAATTTTTAACACTTGTGAAATATTTTGTAAAATTTTCATAAAGGTTCATAAAAATTTTATACAAGCCCATGGAGGTGCTTAATGCATTTTGTGCTTGGGGTTTTGACAAAGTAACAAGATAGTAACGAAGATAGAACAAGTGATAGTAATCACCTAATGTGTAAGCAATAGTATGAGGGAACGAATTGAATATCGTGAGGGTCCTTAAAGGAAAGGATAGAATATAAGTGTTGGCGATGAGACAAGAGGAAACAAGGAATTTATCAAGTCATCAATTCGTAAAACGGTCACGGTCAACACATTAAGTTCGCGGCGGTCGATACACAACCGAAAAAGAAATCCATACAACAATTCTCGAATAAAAGGAAGCAAGAGACAAAGTTAGTAATTGAAGAGCGAAGTCAACATGTGGTTCACACGAACGAATTTCGAGTCAAAAGAAAGGCGAACATCATAACGGATATACGTAAACCCATTCTTTCATAATTCATTACTCACATTCGAAGGCATCTCGAAGGTGGGTCGAGAAGAAAGCATAGAAACATCATAACCTCTAAGTCGGGTATCAATGGCCGATAATTAGACGAGCGGTCTAAAGAATTTCCATCATGGAGAGAAATGAAAGGAAAATTAGAACAACGGTTGTTAAGTCAAAACGTACCCGCATATGGAGAATTCGTTCGAGAAAAGATAAGGGTACATATGCGGATGCCCCCAATTTGTACTACTTGCATACCATACAAAAACCTTGTTTTTCAGAACTACGGATAAAAAGTTAATCTTTATCAAGATCTTAAGTTGACTACTATTCAGCCTTGCATGGCTCCTTCTAAATTATACATAGGTGCACGGTTATATATAATTTAGGAATAGCAATGCAATGCTTAGTTTCGTCAAACTAGTGTTATGTTTCTTATATTTAAATGTATAAACCAAACTATTTTTAAGATAAAACTCAATAATTTTTGAAACTGTTAATAATCTGGAAGTAAAGTAATTTGCTAAAATTATTATTACTATCATTATTATTATACTTGTATGACCCAAGTAAAATGACTCGTAAAATAATAGCAAATTAAGTTTATAAGGTGACATTACAATGACTTATAAAATAGCAAGTGGTTTGCATGAGATTAGTGAAGAGTAGTTTATGAAGCAATCGGTGAAATGGTTACAAGATGATAGGGTTTCAAAGGGTTTAGCCGGAATCGTCATGAGGTACATGACATCGATGGTAATGGAGGATATGAAGACAAGAGATTATAACCGCGACCAAAAGCGATGGTGCACAATTAGGAAAAAGGAAGATAAAATAAAATGACACATAAGTGACATATATATAAGAGAATAATGGAATCCAAATGTGTGTACCTCCTAAGTTATTTGACAACGATATGCTTTTGAGAAAGTATACTATTTTTAGAAAGTTACTATTTCTGGAACGTTCGGATATTCAAAGATGTTTGTATTGCCTAATAAAATATTAAGTTTCCTGCTAATACCGACGCACCTATTATCTATATACTTACTCTTGTTTCTATGTTATGCTTACATATATAGAGTTTCTGAATTTAGACTTACTATTTTTAAACGTGACTGGACGCACCCAATAATTTATTAATCATCTAATAATATTCGTTAACGTTTTGCAGACTCAAACGGATACTAAAACGCTCATAACCCCACTTTTTAACCAAATTCAGCAACTACTCAATTTTTTTCCAAAAGGATAATTCGCTATCTTTCACCCCAATGTTTTCCTATCGTCTAGTATTTTTAGACTAAAACTCGCTACTTTTTGTAGAAAACGTCAAACTAAACAACTTTTATGTTTTAATGGAAGGCCGATTCGGACCAGAAAGGGCCCGAATCTCAAGTTAAAAACTGTATCAGCTCACTTTTCCCTATAGTTGTTGAATTTTTATAAACTAAAACGCAGACCTGCTTTTTGAGTAAAAACCACACATTTATGCACTTTTTGACAAAATTTTGAGACCATTTATGCAAAACGATATTCCGGATAACTTTCGTGCTTTAGCCGAGACCCAAAATGATACAGAAAATAATGATAACACCCATTTACGATTCTGTCAGCAAGCTATTATTTATCTTATGAGCTGAATTTTTGTGAAACTTTTTTTAAACTTCTTTTGACCATAAAACATCGTATTTAGGAGTTATGGGTCGAATTTTATATCAAAACGAGCGTCTCAACAAGTACTAACGTATTTTAAGCCTAACTTTTATAAAAAGACCTTTACAACATCCTTAAACCACATTCTAATTTTCTTTATAAAATATATTTTTTGACATACCATAAAATTTCAACCAAATTCCTTAAAATTATCAAATACTACGCCAATCCTACTCTCCATCATCTAAGATATTATACCAACACTTTTCAAATGATCACAACTTATATACACACATGTCTTATGGATTCCAAAACAACGAAAACTAAATTATACTAATGGGCAAATAAAAATAGCATAAAAAATGCTTCAAGAATACCAACAACACGAATAGAAAGTAAAACGGTGTATGACGTCCTTGACATAGAATCCAATATGCAAGATATGAAAGTCTCCTTGGCGGTACGATTCTTCAAAATCACAATATGTACCGGGGAAAAAGAACGAAACATTAATGAGTCGCGCTTCTGAAACGGGGAGGTTTTTATGAAAAAGAATGCTAAAAATTTATACGTGTAAAATCGTATTCCAATCAACCGCCACGTTCTAGACGATTAGTTATAAGATGACTATGGCGTTTCCGGGGTATAAACGAATGTTACAATTCAGAGTCGGAAGTAGAATGGCCAATGAAATAAACAAATTAGAACAATGTTCAAATGTCGTGTAAAACGGTGACATAAAAGGGTCAACGAAAAGATTGTGAAAATCCACAATATAATTTGATATGATTTCAAAATTTCATCCAAGATGTTGCGACTTACACGATGGCCACTAGTCTTTTTCGAGGACACATTGAGTTACACAATGGTCATTAGACTATTTCCCAAGACGTTTCTCGTGAATAAGCACAAATGGTCAAAAAGCAAATTGGATATCTATATGGATAGCTTAAAGGAGCTAAACGATGAAAGTAACACACATGGGTAGTAAAACGATACTCAGAAAATTCTCATCGATTAAAACATTTACAAAATCCCAAATAATGGTACCGCGAAAGTTCGCACAACCGATAAAAGTAATTCAGGTAAAAATAGTCAGTTCAAATTGAACAAGTATATGTAATCAGTCATTACATATCTATATTAGATAAAAAAAATAACGCTCAGAAAAGTGAGCAGAAGAAGTCAGGCAGTATACGTGCACGGACACGGTGTGAAAATAAGTGTATAAGGTCACTGCATATTTAAAATTTATGCAACATACGAGTGAACGCAATGCATGAATATGATAATTTTAATAATGATTTATTTAAACATGTAAATAAATATAATAGAAAACCTTAATATAAGGTTTACCAATGGATGTATATTTCGATATAAATCATAGTATTTATTCAATAAATACTTAGCAATAATGCACCCGCAGGGTATAAGTACTAAGAATGGTAATCACAAGAACGACTTGGCCGGCATCTTGAGGAGTTTGCGCGCAAAAATTTGAAAATAAAGTTATAGTTTAGGTTTTGAAATTGACCTAGTTCTCTATAACTTATGGCTCTTGATACCAATCTTTAACACCCCCAAATTTGCTCGTAGCGGAACCAATATTTGGGTGTTAAACTCATAGCACAATAGTCACAAGAATATAAAGAACGACTCAAAAAGAGAGGTTTAAAATCAACTTGCGTCATATTGCTAATTTAAGTTTCAACAAGATATCCTATGAATGTTACCCAAAAGAAACATAAAAAGTTATCCATTACAACCAAACTTGTTTTTAAGCAAAGGAGTTAATTTTTAATATTTGATAAACAAAAACTAGCGCAACTCCTCCTTTTAATTGCCTCCAAGCCTCCGAACTTCAATTACCTGAGATGAAACATGCTAAAAAGTCAACGAAACGTTGAGTGAATTCACAAGTTTTATAAGTGACAAAAAGTTGAACACAAGCATTATAATATTCATAAGCATCATATAGACTTGTGGGCCAGACAAGCTATTAACCAAAAGTTGCATTGAGCTCATGACACCGATCCCATTGACTAAACTCCATATACAAATAATAAAAAAAATCATAATTTAATGAATACCCCCAGGCTAGGTATTTTGTCATATACCTACTACGAATCTCCATACATTATGTCGGTACATTGGGAGTGCTCACTATTCGGATCCAAACCCCCAAAAACCAGACCGGGTTGTCAAGCCCATAACGCTATTAATTGTATGAGCGGCTACCCATCACAAGTAGTTAACGGCTCACGATTGGGGTCTTATGACGAAATCTACTCAAGCAAAAAAATCTTCACATACGGGTCCAAGCATATAAGAAAAACCTACATGTGTTCGTTTTATAAAACTAGCATGCATCTCCTTCGCGGGGTTTAAGAAAGATATGTGAAAAGCGAGGCTATGAACTCACCGTAAGTCGAATAAGTGACGAGGATCGAGAAGCTGAATATATGAATCGAGAGAGGTCACCAACAATCACCGAAAACCTATAGGATGTGACGCGACTTAGTATGGTATATAAGTAAAAACAATACGTAAGAATAGTTTGAAGAGTATGTGATATGTTCCTAAGATATACACCACATTGCACCCAGAATTTACTAAGGTATTTTTACTCCCCAATTGGTGTGTGACCTGATCTTATATGTGTTTAAATATCTACCAAGTTTCGCCATCTAATTCAAATTTTAGATATCGTTATTTACACATTTATAATTTTTAACCAAGACGTAAAAACTAAAATTCTAGAATTGACTCATGTTCATGGACTTGTATCTCTTAATCTATAAATGGTACAAACACATAGCTTTCACCCCTGGAAAGAAATTGAAGTCTAGTTTTCAAAACATTAAGCCAATCAATCAAACCATTTACCAATCTACGGGAAATGGATTTTTACTAACCGTAAGTCAAAACAGAAAGTTGACTGAATTTCTACTTCTTACGGAAAATACCATAAGTCCTAATAATATAAATGGATGTGAGGCCAAATGATGGAGCTTCCCTAAGATGTCTAGCACTGACCCATTCTTTAAAACCCAAACCTTTAGTTCAAAAACCTAGAGTTTAACACGTTTTCTAATCAAAGGTCCAGACTTGACCCATTTTCGTATTTTGACCATAACTTCCTCATCCGAAGGAATTGGTTGAGCATCCAAGTATCACATGATCCTAAGACCTATATCTATCAACCATAAAATTTAATCACAGGCTCCAAGCCACAAATATTTGAGAAAACACACGTTTCTGCTACTGTTTTAAAACAGTCCCAACAAAATCCATTCAAACCTATTCTAAACTCATCCAAAACACAATCAACCCTCATGCAATGCTACTACACATCTCCTAAACATATCCCATACTTCATAACATAAATTTTTAGATAAAACCAAAGATCATAAGATCAAGAACATGCATGCCTCAAAAGAATCAAAATCAAGCACATGCATCTTCATTAAAATTAGACAAGGATTTAGGGTTTTTAGAGGAGACTTACAACACAAAATAGAAGCAAGAAAATGATCAAACACAACCCTTAGGTGGGTGTGTAGGGGCTGCCGAATCCACAAGGATCAAAACAAGACCAATCAAACTTTTTAATATACCCAAAACCATCTAAAATTGAACCCTTAACAATTTCCTTGCATCAATTTAACATAAATCGTAAAATCAAGAATCTTTAAAATTTAAAATCTTCAATAAAACTCTTGCATGTTGGCTTTTTATGGGTGTAGAGTGATTAGGGTTTAGAATAGGCTTGATTTAGAGATGAATGGAGGTAATTTGATGGTGATTTGGAACTAGAATAATGGTGTTCTTGATAATACTATTCGAACAGAGAGAATAAGATAGACCAGGCGTGAGAATTTTTATCTATTAGAGAAGCAAGTGTTTGATTTGTTTTATAAGGAATGGAATGTATCTTTTCAATTTATCTAGGACGTATAAAACTACTCTTAGTGAGACATGGTTTAGTGAAGTTGGTTTTGGTACATAGTGTTAGAGTTGTATGTGCCTAATTTCTAGAAGTTGTGAATAAGGTAAATGAGATTAGACATTACTCTGAAGTATGTAATTTAGGGTACATTTGTGGGTGTTTAAGAAGTGTTACATGTGAGTTGAATTTATCATGTTATAAAAAAACCCCATTGTGTTTAATGTCTATCCGCTCTAATGACTTTTTGTTGGGATTAAGTGATAAAATGATTAAATTTTGTGTATTGGGTATAAATGTGGGTATTTATTTGAGTATAGATGGGTATTGGTGCTTCCGGGTATGCCTAAATGTAATTTATTACGAAACATAAGCGTTTTACGTAACCAACAAAAATAAAATAGGAAAAGTTATAAATTATACTCTTAATAATTATATAATACTTGCTTGACGTAAACTTTAACTTGTTTGGTTTCCGTATACATTGAACATTGATGTTTAGTTTACGCGATTTAACTATAGGATAATAATTAAAAGCGAACGCATAAAACTCTAAAAATAAATAATGATAATAATTTAGTCGGGAAATGACCTGAAAATGAGAAATGTTACAGTCTCTACCCGTTAGAAAAGCCTTGTCCTCAAGGCTCAAGTTGCAACACTTGACGAAGGTACGAGTTTAGTGAAAAGATGCGGATACTTCTTTTGGAATTGGTCATCACGTTCCCATGTGAACTCAGGACCTCTCCTTGAGTTCCATCGAACCTTGACAATTGGGATACGGCTTTGCTTCAACCGTTTGACTTCTCGATCCATGATATTTGCGGGTTCCTCTATAAAACGGAGCTTGTCATCCACATGAAGTCCTTCTAACGGAATGGCTAATGGTTCGTCGGAATAACATTTCTTCAAGTTGGATACATGAAATAATCCTGCTCAACTCTTGAGGAAGCTCGAGCTTGTAAGAAACGGATCCAACCTTTTCCAGTACCTTGAAAGGTCCAACATATCTAGGGTTTAACTTCCCCCTTTTGCCAAAACATACGACCCCTTTCCAAGGTAAAACTTTAAGCATAACTCTATCCCCAACTTGAAATTCCATCAGCTTACACTTTAAATCGGCATAACTCTTTTGTCGGTCATGGGCGGCTTGCATTCTTTGTTTGATCTGAATGACCTTCTCGGTTGTCTCTTGAACTATTTCTGGATCAGTGAGTTGAACTTGTCCAACCTCGGCCCAACAAACAGGTGAATGACACTTTCAATTGTATAGTGCATTAAACGGTGCAGCCTTGATGCTAGCGTGACAAGTATTATTATATGAAAATGCGACTAATGGTAAATGTTTAACCCAACCATTTCCAAGGTCGATCACACAAGCACATAGCATATCCTCGAGAGTTTGGATAGTTCTCTCGCTTTTGTCCATTAGTTTGTTAATGGTATGTAGTACTCATATCCAAGTTAGTACCCAAAGCCTTCTGAAGTGATGTCTAGAAATTCGATGCGAATCTAGGGTCGCAATCACAAATGATTAAGACAGGTATTCCCTGCCTCGTGACTACCTCATTTAGATTCATTCTTGCAAATTTCTCCATGGAATCAGTTTCTCTCATTGGCGTAAAGATTGCAGACTTAGTAAGTCAGTCAACAATCACCCAAATGATGTCATAACCTTGCGACGATTTAGGAATATTTGTGACAAAATCCATAGTGATATTGTCCCACTTCTATTGAGGTATCTTGGGTTGTACCAACAATTCTAATGGTCTTTGGTGTTCAGTCTTTACCTTAGCACACGTCAAACATTTGCTAACATAGGTGGCGATGTTGGCCTTCATATTAGGCCACCAATATAGCTTTTTCATATCTTGATACATTTTGTCAAAACTCGGGTGGATAAAGTATTTTGATTTGTGGGACTCTTGCATGATCACAATCCTTAAATCAAAATAACATGGCAACCAACTCCTGCCATGAAAGCATAGAGTTCCCTTGGCACCAGGTTCTAACTTTTCCTTCGGTATATTGTTCCTGATCATACCTCCTACATCTTCATTCTTGATGTTCTCTGGTTTCTGTGCTTCTATTTAAGCTTCTAAAATTTGTTTGGGGAGATTCAAACCAATTTCATGACTAATGCTCAAACTCGTAATGGCTTAATCCGTTCTTTACGGCTTAAGGCATCGGCCACTACGTTTGATTTCCCCGGGTGATAACGAATTTCATAGTCGTAATCACTTAGCAACTCTACACAATGACATTGCCTCATGTTTAACTCCTTTTGGTCAAGTATGTGTTGTAAACTCTTATGATCCGTGAACACCGTACACTTAGTTCCGTACAAGTAGTGCCTCAAAATCTTTAGAGCAAACACCACTGCACCAAGTTCCAAATCATGAGTAGTATAATTTTTCTCATGAATCTTCAACTATCGTGATGCATAAGCAATCACCTTATCGTTTTGCATCAACACCGCACCCAATCCTTTATGCGACGCATCGCAATACACAATGAAGTTCTCAGCTCCTTGAGGGAGAGCTAAAATGGGCGCGCTATACAAATTAGTTTTCAATGTCTGAAAAGCTGCTTCTTGCTTGTCACCCCATTCAAAGGCGACTTTCTTTTGAGTGAGCTTGGTCATTGGCTTAGCAATTTTTGAAAATCCTTCGATGAATCTCTGATAATAACTGGCAAGACCTAAAAATTATCGTATCTCCGTAGGAGCCTTGGGAGATGCCTAATCTTTTATGGATTCGATCTTGGCGGGATCCACGTGAATGCCTTGACTATCAATCACATGGCTGAGGAATTATACCTTGGGAATCCAAATTTCACATTTAGAGAACTTAGCATACAATTCTTCTTTCTTAAGCAATTCTAAAGTTGCCTTCAGATGTTCTTCATGTTCTTTCTTGTTCTTTGAATAAATTAGTATATTGTCAATAAAGACAATCACAAACTTATCCAAATATAGTTTGCATGCCTGATTCATGAGATCCATAAATACCGCGAATGCGTTCGTTAAACTGAATGGCATAACTTGAAACTCGTAATGACCATACTGAGTTCTGAATGCCGTCTTTAGAATATCTTCTTCACGTACTCGAAGCTGATGATAACCTGATCGCAAGTCTATCTTATAATAAACATTGGATCCTTGTAGTTGATAAAATAAATCGTCGATTCTTAGGAGTGGATAACGATTCTTCACCGTCAGCTTGTTTAATTCCTGATAGTCGATGCACATTCGAAATGACCAGTCCTTCTTTTTGACAAACAAGACCAAAGCTCCCCAAGGTGAGGAACTGGGTCTTATAAAGCCTTCGTCGAATAGTTCTTGCAGTTGCTCTGATAATTCTTTCATTTCGGAATGAGCTAATCGATAAGGTGCTCGTGCTACAGGTGCAACACCAGGCATCAAATCAATTTACAATTCCACTTGTCGAGTCGGTGGAAGACCCGACAAATCTTCAGGAAATACTTTAGGAAAATCTCTAATGATTGGTACGTCCTCAAGTCGCTTCTTATCCAACTTGTCTTCATTCTCCTTTGTAGTAATATGTGCCAAAAAGACATGATGTCTTTTCAACAAATATTTCCGAGTTTTAGTGCACGAAATGATGTTCAAACGAGTCTCATTTCCCTGGTTGCTTCTGTCACCGTTAACAATTAAGGTTTTCTCTCCCCATGGAATATGAACGATCTTCTTGGCATAAACTATCATGGCATGATACATTGATAACCAATCTATACCAATTATGACGTCAGAACTACCAAGTTCTACGGGTATTAAGTCAATGTTGAATGGATGATTTAGTAAATTCTCTAATGGCGAGCAAATTTGATAGCGAATTATCCTAGGATGACCAGTGATGTGTCTCGGCTTCTTGGATTAGGATTTGGTATAAGATGATGTCGAATTTATAGTATGATGGAGTAAAGGTCTGCTTAGTTGCTATAGTAACTAATTTGATTTCCCAAAGTAAACGCGTTTTATGAATACGCACACAAAACTTTATTTTTCAAGGATGTAAGTAAAAATGGATTTATTAACAAATGTTACATGGTGACTACTCTCAGCACATGGGCATAGTCCTTCCTGAAAATATACATAGGTGATCAATGCTATGTATATTTGAGGGCTAACGATGCAGTCTCCAAATTCGTTAAAATTGGTAGTATAAAGAAGTATCAAAGATTTTATAAGAAGTCAAAAACTAATTACAAGGTGGGCGAAGGTTGTTTAATAGGATGACAATAAAATGGTTTAACAAGAAAATGCGTTATGATGATTTACAAGCCAATGGCCAATGACTCATGATGGTGTCTTAAAAAATAATTTATTTGATAAAAAATGGTTTCATAAAGGTTAGAACCAGATAATTCATGAAGTATAATAACGTAGTTTTATAAGATATTGTGAAATGGTATAGTACGATGTCAAGAAGGTAAATTTTATAAGGTATTCATGAAATGATTGAAACAGTTTATAAAAAATGCTAGTCTTTTTGAACGATGGTAAGGATGTAAATTTTGTCAACGATAGTAAGATGGTTGCAAAATGATAGTTTTATCAATCGATAGGTGTAGTTTGTTAATGACATCGACTTTGGTTTATGAGGCGATAACTAAAATTTGTTTTATGAGGTGGTTCATAATAATTTTTCGAAGGAATCACGTGACAGTTTATAATGTAATAGTAAGGAGTTTATGTTGTGATAACAAATTGTTTATGAATCTATAACAAAATAGTTTTAAAAATTGACCAGGGAAACAGTTTATGAGGGACAACGAAATAGTTTATTGTGTGACAGTGATACATTTCATAAAATCATAATGTTTTAGTAAGTGGTTTGCATGGATAAATAGAGAGTTTAAATAAAAAAAATTGCGACGAAGTTTTTCATAATAACCATATATTCGATAGATTAATTTTTGGTCATTTTTTTTCCCTCTAAAATACTGCAAGTTTTTCTTAATACAATAAAGCCAAATACAACACTAGTTAACATACATCATGAAGCGAGATATCTAAGAGTGCTGTCCGAGACAGACACCGGTCCATTGAGCTCCTTTGGAGTTTTCCTGTAGCCTATCGTACGGACGCTGGTGGGGGCAACTTCCTAAACTTGCAGCCAACGGCTTGCTTTCAATCTTAAAGAGCCTGTCTCTCCACGGGTGCTCGTGAATCGCTTGGGGATTGCACCTCCGTTAGTCTTTTCCACTCAGCACGCAATGTAGCATATCTGCCTCGTGAATTGTAAAACATTTTAGATTGAGGTGCCAAAAAACGTCCCTGTGTATGGGGGCTAATAATAATTATCTCTTGTTTGAATATTTTAAAAACGGGTTGGGAGTGTGTAAATATATACGGAGAGCTGTAGGGAAAAGCAACCTACATTACAGGGCTCTGGGTAATGATACCATCCTGATATTGCGAGTCCCTAAATTCCTCCTCACAAAAACAAGAATGGTAGGCTGCAACCATAAACTTGAACAAGCAAAAGTTTATATAAATCGTCTTTATATGAAACCATGTAAGATGCGTGCAGTGTGAAAGGTAAACACGATGCAAGATGATGCATGGTGAATGAATATGCACACATGGTAGGGATGAATGTCACACCCCGCCAAGGCGAAAACGCGAGGCGTAAACAAGAATGAATATCATCACAACACATGGTGTCTATATAGAGAATACTAAAATGAAAACTAAAGTAAAGCAAAGACACAAAGGTGTCAAAACAATACCCAAAACCTACTGGTGTATTTATTAATGAGAAAGAGGTCTCTTCAATAAATTACATGCAAAACATAATCCAAATAATTCCATGCATGCGAACAAGGCAATTTAATTCAAAACAGAAAGCATAAAAGAAACTCCAAACATCCACGTCTCTTCAAAAGCCACTATCGCTCTATCTTAGCACCATAATCTCACCTTGAAAATGATGCTTCAAAACGTCAACATAAAGTTAAGCGAGAATCATAGGTTTACATACAACAATATCCAAAATAAACTTTCAATTAGCAACTGCAATTACCAAAACAATTCGGCGAGGGAACAACAATTTATCTGGGTACACAATGGGAGGAGGAGACTGCCCACGATCCACAATCATATACAACTACGAACTGTGCCGCTACATGGCCTCATATTAGCTCACGCAGTCTTACCACCGTCACATAAAATACTACCTCTTTTGCCTATTAGGACCTTAACAAAACCAACCATATCATACACAGGGTAGCACGTACCCATCCCGACCAACTCATATCGACAACACTTATGTAGGGCGTACTCATCTATTCCAATACACATAACTACAGCAAGGAAAAAAACATTTTAACCACGACCAACAAGACAAAGCATCATTCTCTTCTCACCCCAAAAAAACATAAGAAAAAGGGAAGGGGCTATGAACTCAACCTTTTGCTTAGCTATTCCAAAAGATTCCAACAACAAACTACACAAACAACTAGCACAAATCTAAACAACAAAATAACTCCTCGTTACACACAACGCTACTAAGCCAAAAGCTTAATGCCCATGAAAAAATCATGTGAATGGATTGTATAAAATGTTCTATTAACCCCATGGGTCAACTCCCGACACTATACCCATCATTACCCCACTTTATTAACAAGTTTCACTAGTTAGACACAATTTGTTTAAAACTGCAGAATTTTAACGCGACTTAACGTACTCAAAACCTCTACTTACTGACCTCCATAATTCATACCAAAAATCACCTACGTTCATTTATGAGTAATTAACCACCTCATGAATCCCTAAGACCATTTTACATGCACAAGTACTCCAAAGAAAAAGATCAAACTTCAAAAAACAGTCCCCAATTCGGATCTGTTTGCACACTAAAAAGTTTGGACCAAAAACCCATACTTAGACTCCAAATCAAAAGCTCTCCTTTGGGGGATTTATAATAGACACATAGAACTAAACTCCTGTATAAGGTCTAAGCTAAATTCGAATTTTAAGTGAGGGTATTTTAGTACACCATACTAATCCTGTGACTAAATCTGACCCGTATTTACTGCTTTGACAACTTTTCTTGTAACCAACGTTTGAATGACTTCGCGACCTTAAAAACTTTCGAGGCCTGATGTTCTGGAAACTAGACTCTCTGAGCTACGTTATAGACACCGTAAACTTGACAAAATCTATTACCATCATTGAGATAACAGCCGAACAACACAACCCTAAATTTTGTCCTAATCTGAATCATGTTTTAACGCGATCCAAACCCTAACGAATACACCCATATGATCTTAATTAAACCCTAATCATTATAACATGTTTATTATATCATTAATTACAGATGTTATGAAACCCTAATTATCCATCATAATAATTATTACATGTTTTTAATGATAATTAACTCAAAGGATTATAATTCATACCTAAATCTTCAGAATACATTGAACACAAAAATCACCAAACTTTGAAAAAAGGGAGGAGGTAATTTTTTTTCTTACCTCCTTTGATAAAAATCGGCGGGAGACAATTGAACACAAGGGGGAGAAGGGATTTGGTATTTATAATGTTTACAAAAAGTTTTAGGATAGAAATCTTTTAACCAATTTTAATTAGAGTAAGATTTGTTTTTCCTTTTTTTTCTTCCATTCTTTTTGGCCGATTTCCCTTTTTGATACAAATACAGATATATAATTTATAATTTTTTTATTTATTTATTAATTACTTAATTATTTGCATTACTTTAAGTTTTTATAAAAATCCCTTAAGCTTATTTGGTAATTCCTTTTTGCGTAAAACGCAATTTACTACTAGATTTTTATAAATAAAATAAACTTTTACATTTTATTTTAACCTAACTTTCCAAAGACCTATCTCAATCACATTTCATTCTATATTCTAACTACTAACACCTATCCATACCAACATTAACTAACACATAAATACTATACGTAATAATACCTTACAACGATAATAAATAAAAACACTAAAACGCTTAAATCACAAAATTCATTTCCTTGTCACCTAAAACTGAACTGACAAATGAATTCAACAAATCTTCACCATATTCCAATCCTCATTTTGAGATGATCACACTCAATAATTGAAACACACACTAATTTCTTCACATAATTCACAATAAACGCATATAAACACATATAATCACATAACGGCCAGTATTGCAAACAGATACAAAAGTCAACACTAATATTTGAACTAATCCTGCTCAAGTCATGGTTGTGCACAGTATCTCATCCTTAGGTATTCATCAGTCGGGGGAGGGGGGCGCGGGGCCGTGTAGTAGAGGAGATAACCAAAAGGTTTAACTCTATCAGTACCATAACAATATAATCGAGATACTGTATCATTCAGTAGTCCTCCCAAATACCCATGATTAACATCAAATTACTCGTGAATTCCACCATCTAACTTTCACTAGTTTATCTTACTTGCTAACCACTTTGCCTTGCCCACAAAAAGGGTACGCAAAGCAGCATAACCGCTCCAAACGAAAAGAAACAACCAACTACGCCTGAACCATCGCCCGTCATCGAGGAGACATCGTCAAAACCTTAAAGTTGCGTTAACAACACGTCATTTACAACCCGGTCTCGAAGTGGCAACTACGTCTCAAACAAGAACTTCTTGAACCCAAATTATAAGTTTGTTACAAAGCCCAACCGTATTTGAAAAAATCGGCTCAACATCAGACGTTTATTCTAAAATAACTTTAACCAAAATCACACAAACAGATCTAAGGCATACGTAGAGGTCTACAAAGAAAACCTTAACGTACCACATCTTTAACTAAAAAACTCCCAATGATCCCTTCTCAACAAACAAGTGTGGATACTCAGTTTACCTGAAGTCCAAAAGACCCTCGCTCGAGCCCAAAATGGACCTTAACAACCACCATTTCTGCAACATTTTTAACCTCTTAACTTCACGTCACTAGTTCACTCTCCAACAGGTTCCTCAACAAAACAAAGAGTTTTGTCAACCTTGATCTCATCCAATGGCACATGCAGACTAGCATCCGCCAGACACTTCTTTAGGTTTGACACATGAAACATGTCATGTACTCCACTCAATTCCTCAGACAATCTCAACCGATAAGCTACAGGACCGAATCTTTCTAGAATCTCAAATGGCCCTACATACCTCAGTGCTAACTTAAATAAACCTTACCCTTTTCCCTAACCCCAAAGCGAATTACACCTTTCCAAGGGGCGAAACACATTAAGTCAAACCCGAATCGTCCTACCTCAAACTCTAACGGTTTGCGTCTATTATCAGCATAGCTCTTTTGACGGTCTCTTGCCGCTTTGAGCTTTTCTTTTAATCAACACCACTTTATCAGTCATCTTCTCTTTAACCAACAAAAGTCCAATCAAACTAATATTCCTCAATCTCCACCCATAAAACAAGCGACCTAACACTTCCTTCCATACAATGCTCAAAAACGGACAGCACACCGAACTCTTAATTATAACTACCACCAAAATCGATAACACATGCCCTCATTATATCTTCCAAAGTCTGACTTATACGTTCACTTTATCCATCAGCTTGAGGATGTTAAACATTATTCAAATCCAATCGCGTCTCGAACACTTTCTGAAACGTCTGCCAAAACCACGAGGTAAATCATCCATCTCAATTCGAGTTAATCGTCACTAGAATTTCATTCCTTGCTATTATCTCATCAATATAACTCCTTGCCAATATTCCACAATCTTGAAATTTTCTCGTAATAGCTAGAAAATAGCTAACTTGGTCGAGTCTATCGATCATACACCCAAACACATCATACTCACTACTTGATCTTGGAAATCTAGGTGATAAAATTCATGGTGAAAAAGATCTTTCTTCGCTCATTTTCACTCAAGTATCTCAGGCAGTTGCAGCAAGCCAAAAGTCTTTGACATTAGCACCTTATTCACCTCTTAAACAAGTCCGAAATTTGCAAACATAGATAGCTTAATCCTTACACTAACATGGCCACTATATACATGTCGCCCGGCTCCGAGGTTATAGTACTTCTATCCGCTCCCGTAATGTACTCAAGTACCTTGATGCATGGGCCCTCGTGTCAATTCACTTCCTACCAAGGGAACCAAAAATACATCCATAAAAATACAAACTTCCGTCTCCCATTTTTTCCATTTGTATCTAAACCATGTATTATTTTCCGAGTACGTTCTCTTGATTGAACGCCTCACTTTGGGCTGTCAGTATCATTCCTCTTACTCCATACTAAATAGTCATAGCCATCGCTCGAACACGTCTAGGTTTCACTCGTTCCTTCCTACTTAACGCCTCAATCACCACATTTGCCTTACCTGGATGGTAGCGAATTTCATACTCATACTCACTATACAATTCAATCCATAAGGTACTAACCATCATCTGCCCTCTTTTCCATTTGTTGGTCCAGGTCACGCAACATTTCTGCTGGCGCGTTCACTACCTTGGACGTCTCACTTGAAGTAGCCAATATCTTGTCCTTAACACTTAAGACATGATAGTCATAGACATATTGCTCTAACTATCCGTCCATAGTTTCACTCTCCCTTTCTACTCAACGCATCAACCACTACATTCGATTTATCAAAGCGTCACACAAATCATTCTTCAAAGTCTGGAAAGCCTCTTTTCGTTCTGCGCCCCACTCATACTTTTTTGATCCCTCCCAGTTAGGGAAGTAATGATTTAACCAATCTTAGAAAAGTTTGTGATGAAACGTAGGTAGGTAACCTGCCAATCCTTAGAATAAACATATCTCAGATGGTGTTTGAATGTACTATTCCCAATTCCTTCACTAGAAAGCCTCACACTAGTAACCTTAGCCATACAACTTCTCCTTCCTAGTAATTCCAACTCTAAACTTCAAATGAACTCCAGCTCTCTCTTCTTAATAAAAACACTTGTGCATCCCCAGAAAATGACTAGGTCGTATAAACCCTTGTCTTTGCAAACACTCGAAGTTGTTCTAGACAATTCTTAATTTCCAAGGGTGCTTGACAGATAAGGAGACTTTCGTAACTGACTTCTCCAGCTCCATGAACCAAATCTATGCGGAACTCAACTTGTCATTGTGGTGGTCATTGACAAGTCTTCCAGAAACACGTCAATAAAATCTCGTACGACGGGAATATCACTCAATTTCGATTCACCTACCTTAGTGTTCATTAAGGTTTTCACGACTCCTTGAGCACGTTCACCATGAACCCGAAGTATCTCATCACCTTCCAACGGTATCCTAACCACCTTCTCATGACATACTATCCCAAACTTCCTCTTGGACAACCGGTCCATTCCCACAAGCACATCAAAGCTTCCACGACTCAACGGTATCAATGAACTCTAAGGGTTACGAACAATCGAATAGGATAACAAACGAATATCGAGTCAAAGGCTAGAATGCATATAGGAGATTCCACATATGCAAGTAGACATGGATCAAACGACATAAGAATCCTTTGAAAGAAAGGATACGTATATGCACCGAGTGAAAACGCAACGAAAGAAAACCAACAAGCGTACCACGACAAATGAACACATAATAAAAAAAATCAATACTAAAGACGGAAATTCTTATACCAATTATCGACTTTACTCGAAAGACCAAATTAAAAAAAATTATAAGAATCAATTTAAAATGAAGAAGTCACTTTAAGTATAACAAAAATAATTTTAAATAATAAATAAAATTGTCTTAAATGTTATCTTTGAAAAATTTATTCTGGTTGTCATAAAAATCTAAACTAGAGATGGTTATCTAATGGTATATCGTACCTTACCACTATGAATCACTTTAAACCAGCTTTTAAAATAAAATACATTTATTAAACCACTTAAAAAATTTTTCATATCTTAATTTGTATAAAGACCCAATTTTTAAAATATACCTTTTACAAAGATCATTTTAAACACAGTTTTTCTCAAACACTAACACAATACTTCCAAAGAGTTTTTATAATTAGACATCAATTATGAAATATGTTACTCAAACAAATGACACCATAATACCAACAGGGATCGTAAAACACCGTACAGACTCTAACACAATTCTATTGTTTGAAAACAAAAGAAAATACCAGGAACCATATACTCAAAATAAAATCAAACGAACTCGTACAAGAAAACTCATGCAAGACGTTACGTACCCAAAAGAAAATGTAAGGTCTTATCCAAAATAACGATCAACAGACAAGACCTAAAAGCATCGTACCTAACACGTCGCCAACGGGTTACAAAAACCAAGGGATATACAAAGAAGGGAGTAATGATCCACACTAATATGTTAGGAACAATTAGTGCTTAAAAGAAACCTTTGATACTCATACGAGTAATCAATGCAATGAAAGAACTAACGAAACGCGGCTATATCCGAAAAAGCAGATTCCGAACAACCAATATACATCGAGACGTCGAATAGGAAAATCCCGGTATTCTTACTAACAAAGTACGATGAAGGGATGCTAAGCTTGGACTTAGGAAATCCGAACAAACAACCAGCAACGAACAACCTCTAATAATACAATACTAGGTATACCGCAAATACTAGAGTAAGGAAAGGGAAACTTACTATCTATACAACTCAACTTAACATAACAACCAATTAGGTAAGAAGAAAAATTCTCTACCCACCACCATCATCCTTATCATGAATACACATATCAATAAAAAAACATATTACACTACCACCTTACATTCAAACACAAATAAATGCAATCATGGTCACAAGTCTACGTGTGTGATGCCTTTATAATTATGTTGGGACCACCATATTTAATAAGAGCCTCGTCCTTTCACACTGTAACTTAACATCCAAGAATTTACCCATTTCAATCATAATTCACATATAAGCACATATACCACATTGCACATCTTAAACCACTCAAACTTAACACATAAAAGATGCTCCATCAAATAACTACTTACTTATATCAAATTAAAATCGAAACGACATAAAGGAACGAAAATCTCGCAACAATTCCCAAAATACGAAATATCTGAAAGAAATAATCAATAACAACATGACGGGGTAAAGGACGGGATAAACTTATGATGAGCCTCGCTTGGGTTTTACTTTTCCTCCGCACGAGTTACCTGACTCCGCGGGTCCAGCCCTATTACGCGCATCCGACAAACGATCAACTATCCTATCTCCTTCGGTTCCACAAGAGGCTCCTTATAACGCTTAAGTCCAGTTGGGAAAACGGTTCCCCAACGAGACTTCTTACGGGTGAGGGAAAAACATAGCTAAAATACTAAGAAAGTAATACATATTATATCAAATAATGGTAGACAAAATAACTAAATGAAAACTTAGCAAAATATAAAATATATAAGCTATGCAAAAATAGAGGGGAAGCTAACATTATAAATTAAACACTTAAGCTCTAAAGGCATCTACATGAAGACCCCTAGGTTATAAGTCTAGGCTCAACAATGTTTTACTACTTCTCTTAACCAGAGGCACTGATACCTAATCTGTCACAACCCCGCCAAGGCAGAAAACGCGAGGCGTAAACAAGAATGGATATCATCACAACACATGGTAGTCTAATAAGAGAAATACTAAAATGAAAACTAAAGTAAAGCAAAGACACAAAAGTACTTCATAACAAAATCCCAAAAAACCTAATGGTGTCTTTATTAATGAGAAAGAGGTCTCGTCAATAAATGACATGCAAAACATAATCCAAATAATTCATGCAAACGCATTTATTCAAAAAACAGAAAGCATAAAGAAACTCCAATCATCCTACGGTCTCTTCTAGCCACTTCGCTCCTATCTTTAGCACCATTAAGTCACCTGAATATAAGCATAAAACGTCAACGAAAAAAGTTAGAGCGAGAATTCATAGGTTTTAACGACATACACAATATCCAAATAAACTTTAAAATAGCTGCTCAATTACCAAAACAATTCATGACAACAATTAACAACAATGGGACGGAACGTGCCTACGATCCACAATCATATCAGCTACATATGTGTGCTACATGGCCTCATATTAGCTCACGCATTCTTACCACCGTCACATTTCGTTTTGCATATTGGGATCCACAATACCAAACATATCATATACGGAAGGCTAACCCATGCCGATCCCTACACAACACTCAAGTAAGGCGTTACTCAACCGATCCAATACACATAACTACAACAAAGCTTAAAAACATTTTAACACGAAAACAAGACAAGCATCATTCTCACCCCAAAATAACATAAGAAAAAAGGGGCTATGAAACTCACCTTTGCTTAGCTTTCCAAAAGATTCCAACAAAAAGCTTCACAAACAACTAGCACAAATCTAAACAACAAAATAACTCGTGTTACACGCTACTAAGCCAAAAACTTAATGCAGATGTAACAATCATATGATGGATGTCTAAGGTGTTCTTTTAACCCAATGGGTCACCCCGACACCGTACCCAACTTCAATCACTTAAATTAACAATTTTTCACTATTTATCCACTATATGTTTCAAAATTGCAGAATTTTAACGTGACTTAACGTACTCAAAACCTCTACTTACTGACCTTCATAATTCATACCAAAAATCACCTATGTTCATTTATGAGTATATTAACTACCTCATGATTCCCAAGAGCCATTTACATGCACAAGTACTCCTAAGAAAATCAAACTTCAAAACAGTCCCAATTCGGATCTGTTTGCACACTAAAAAGTTTGGACCTAAAATCTATACTTAGACTCCAAATCAGAAGCTATCCTTTAGGTGATTTCTAATAGACACATAGAACTAAACTCCTGTATAAGGGATAAGCTAAATTCGAATTTTAAGTGGGGGTTTTATACCTCGTAATCTGACCCGTATTTACTGCTTTGACAACATTTCTTGAAACCAATGTTTGAATGACTTCCCAACCTTAAAAACTTTCGAGGCCGGATGTTCTGGAAACTAGACTCTCTGAGCTACGTTATAGACACCGGAAACCTAACAAAATCTATTACCATCATTGAGATAATAGCCGAACAACACAGCCCTAAATTCTGTCCTAATTTAAATCATATTTTAACGCGATCCAAACCCTAACGAACACACCCATATGATCTTAATTAAACTCTAATCATTATAACATGTTACTAATCATTAATTACATAGTGAAGAACCCTAATTATCCATCATAATAATTATTACATGTTTTTAATGATAATTAACTCAAAGGATTATAATTTATACCTTAAATCTTCGAATCTTGAACACAAAAATCACCAAATTTGAAAAAAAAAAACTTCTTCCTCTTTTGATAAAATTCGGCTGGGACAATTAAAAACAAGGGGAGAAACAGTTTTTGGTATGTACAAGGTTTACAAAAGGTTTAGATAGATATACTTTTAACCAATTTTAATTAGAGTATAAAAAAAAAAGAAAAAAAAAAAAAATTTGTTTTCCTTTTTTTTTCTTCCTTTCTTTTTTGGCTGATTTCCCCTTTATATATATAATATCATATAATATAATATTATATATAAATAAATAAATATTAATTACAATAATTATTTGCATTACCTTAAGTTTTTATAAAAACCTAAGCTTATTTGAGTATACCTTTTTGCGTAAACGCAATTTACTAGACTTTTAAAAATAAATAACTTTTCATTTTTATTAAACCTAACTTTCTAAAAATAAAAATTCACATTTTGATTCTTATTCTAACTACTAACACCTATTCATACCTAACATTACTAACACATAAATACGTATACGTAATAATACTTACACGATAAATCACTAAAACGCATAAACACAAAATCATTTCCTTTTCACCAAAATGAACTAAATGATTCAACCAATCTCTCACCATCATTCAATCTCGATTGAATGATCACACTCCAATAGATTAACAACCGAATTTTCACCACATAATCCACATAAACGCATATAAACACATATAAAACCAACAATAACCCATTAATTGCAACAGATACATAAGTCAACACTAATAGTTTGACTAACCTGCTCAAGTCATAGTTGTCATAATGAAAACGTGACATGGGGAAATGGAATGAATCATGGTATGAATGGAGGATAGTATGAATGAGTGGTGGTATGAATGAATGATGGTATAAATGAATGATGGTATAATACCATATAAGATCGATTAATGTTTAAGACATATGAAACGAAACGAGTTTATAGTAATTTATGCTTAAGAAAATGATTTAGGTATTTATATAATAAACTCTTAAATAAATAAGTATAAAAAGTGCCGAGGATGGTAGTAAGATATAAACAATACAATCCAATAAATAATAAGACCAATAATAATATACTTAATATATTATAAACACGTATGTAAGCCATGCATCATCTAGTATACCCAACTAATGCAACAAGTAATGTATGAATGAATGTCGGTGGCCATGTAAAATCCCTTTGAGTATGATGCAATATTTGAAACAATTATAGTCCAGTAAAAACAATTGAACCTGGGTTCTCTCTAACAATGGCTCTATATACCAATATGTATCACCCCCAAATTGGGTCACAACGGAATATGAGTATCCGGGAGCATTACTTCAAGATCAACAGCACAAGATATAAGAACGACCTCAAAAAGAGTCGTTTAAAAATGATACATTGGATTTAATAAATGTTGTTACAAAAGCTCAACGGCTTAACTTTTTTCACCCTTGAAAATGTAAAGTTTTTAGATCATAACAAAGTATCCCCAAATGTAATGCTCTAAATCTTATATGCAGAGACCCCAAAATGATTGACCACGCAATGTATCTCTTAGCTCTTGTACTCATAAGGACTCTAAGAAAACAAACTTTAAAAAAACGTCAACGTAAAGTTGGAGGAATTCATAGGTTTTAATTAAATATAATGTAGGACTCAAGATTTCCCCCCGTGAGTATGCCAACCATGAGCACCCATCACAAAATGTATTTACGTTTCCCTTAGTTCATGACACTAAAGCTCGACATGTATGAATGCAATATAAATATTGCCATATTGCCCATGATGATGTTCAACCCTAAACATCCCAAATCTGACATGATATACATCCGTTGGCTCACTTCGTGACACCAGTGAGAGCTACTCACCCGGATGGGGATGTCAATCCTAAATAGATCTATTTATAACATTCGCGTTCACACAATGTAATTGACAATTCATGTTATTGTTGTATTCTTTGGTGTTGCTTTATCTTAATATGAATGGTCTATTGTTTTAGGTTAGTTTTCTTATCTTGGGATCCTTTCTATGTTCTTTGTACTTTGTCATTAAAGTAATTTAAAACTTATTTTTGACTTCAAAAAAGTTATAGAAACATAAATAGAAATAGAAGTATAAATAAAAGAAAATAAAAATTCAATGTTTTAGAATCTATTGGGTATCAATCTTTAATTTACATATATGCAATAGTAATTTTTTTTTGTAAAAATAATCAATTTATAGTTTAATGACCCATGATGTTTTTAAAATCCAAATGTTATTACTAAACCTTTTAAATCAAGCAAATATAATACCAATATTAGTTTATAACTCTAATTTGTTGTTTCATCAAAACTTAACCATATCGGTTATCACCACTTTAATTTTTCGATCTAATTATAAACTTTTCAAATCATAATATGTTTTTTTGGTTACCCGAGTTTCCGACTTGACATTGCAAACCGACTAATTCCTGTGCAACTACCCTTTTTGATCGCCCCGGAGTCGACGCATGTGAACCTTCATGGCCACAAGGGATTACTTTTCTCCCCGTTGGATTACTGCGTTGTGGTTCAAATCATAATATGTTTATCCGTACAAATATAGATTTTAACCCAACACAAAATTTGAGTTTAGCGAAAATGAAGAAACAAAAGGGGTTTGTTAGTTTTAAAGGAAAGAAAAGGTTTTGGTTGTTTAAAAAAAGGAGCAAAAGTCATGACCCTACCGGGTTTGTTGATCTGTGTCATTGAAAAACCGCCAGTATCAAATAAGCAAAAACTCAGCCACATCCGACCCGGTCTCCTTACCGGTTTTCGCTTGAACAGGTCTGGTCGCCCCGAGTTGTAAGAGCATTCGGTACGCTAGTTGTTCCCTCGTGTCGTTCGGGAAAACGCAACGGGACAACGCCAACCCCATGCCCTCTCGTCTTGAGCCGTCGTTGCCAGCCGAAGTGCTCCTGTATTTCACTTTTATTTATTGTATTTGTGTTTTAACGGGTTCAAGGGGTGCACGACAGACCAAAAATGTGGTGTTATGAAGGAAGATGCGTTTTAAGTGTTGTGATGAATTTTGATGTTATGATATCACTCTCCACTGCATCATCAAGGTACATCGTAAAAATTCAACCAAAATAAAATAGAAATCGTAGTGGGAGAGGGGTACGCATGGGTGTTTGCCAATTAACCCTCCAAGTTAGCATATAGTATCAAAAACCAATGTTTTGAAACCCGGTTTGACCCGACCAGTCCGGTTTCGGTCGAAAAACGAGTCAAATTAGGCCTGGTTTCATATTTTCAAAACCCGGTTAGACCTGTCGGGTTTGGAGTGACCCGGGTCAACCCGGTTCTCGAGACCCGACCAAGTTTGGGTTTTTAGTGTTTTTTACAAATAAAACATGTTAATTGTATATATTTGCGACGTAATTTTATTTATACATGTTATATTTGTCAATAAATAGTTTTTATGCTCACTATATATAATATTTCATGATTTATATATATATATATATATATATATATATATATATATAGAAGAAGGTTAAAATAAAAAGACAAATATCCGTGAGAAGGATACACTAAACATCTTTTTAAAAAAAGTTCGCGAAAAATTCTGAAAAAATTCCACAAGATCAAGTATGTTGGTGCATAAAACTTTTGTAAAGAAAGTTTTTCTAATTTTGAGTTTTTATTCGTTTTTTTAATGCACAAAAAACGAATTTTTAATGCACAAAATTTTTTGATGCACAGAATTGCATTAAATCGTGTTTTTGTGCATTAAAAATTCGTTTTTATACCCAACTTCTTTTGACTTTTTGCATCAAAATTTTATTGCGCATCAAACTAAAACAAGTTGAAAATTTTGTGCATCAAAATTTCGTTTTTTGTGCATTAAAAAAAACGTATATAAACTAAAAATTAGAAAAACTTCCTTCACAACTTTTTTATGCACCAACATACCCGATCTTGTGGAATTTTTTCAGAATTTTTTGAGAACTTTTTTTAAAATTTTTTCTTTTTATCTTTCTCATGGATATTTGTCTTTTTATTTGATCTTTATCATATATATATATATATATATATATATATATATATATATATATATATATATATATATATATATACCCTTTTGAATTCAAAAAAGTTTTTCTTGAAAAAAAATTCAAAATGAAGATAAAAAATATAATTTAACTATTATACCTTTTTGAATTAAATAATAAAAATATATATTTAAAAAATCTGATTGGTTAATGCTATTTGGTTCTGAAAGAACCTCACCCTATATATATATATATATATATATATATATATATATATATTATTTTACATTATATATAACAGGATAAATAAATGACACCTCATATAACATAAATGCCACCTCATCACCAAAGAATGCCACCTCATCACCTAAGAATGCCACCTAGGCAGCAAAAAAAGCCACATAGGCCATCTGATTACCTAGTCACCAACTTATTTCGTGCCTACATCTAAAAAATAACAACTGCAAGATTCGAACCCGGATCTCTCACTTCACAAGTGAACGCATCAACCAATGGACCAACTACACTTTTGTGATTTATCTATGCAAGCCACAACTAATAAACTATAGCACAATATAAAAAAATATAACACCCTTAACAAAGGAATTGAATGAGATGAGACCAGTTTAAACATTCATTTACTGGAACGCATATCATTTGCATAAATAACACCATTAGGTTCGAATTCAAAATTCAAATGGATATCATGAATCCCCTAAACCACTTATCCCACACAATCAAAATTTGCAATCTAAGTTCATGTTTGTTTTTTTTTTTGCAAAATTAGAGCTTCATCAATCCAGGTTTGTAAATTTATATTTTTTTTAAAACAATTCAATGCTTGTTGATTTACGGTTTATATTTGTTTGTCCCTAATTTTTACAATTGATCTAATTTTTAAATTGATTTAATTATTTGATTGGGATGTATTCGTGTGATCTCAATAACAATTTTCGGGTTGATGATTCATAGGTCGAATTGACGATTAACAATCAAATATCATTGTAAGGTATGTTTGATTTTCAATTTTTGTCTTGAATCTTTGCATTCGATCCATTAAACATTATTATCAAAAAATAGGTTTTAACAATTCATGGTAAGTTTTTGCAATTTATAAATTGATTTATCACTTTAAAATCAAGTTGTATATCTTTGGTTGGTTCATATTTTAATATTGATAGTTGCAAGTAGCGACTACTACATATGTAGTTCTGTATTGACACTTTGACTATGTGATCCCATATATTTGGCGATTGACCTATACTTAAGCAGATCTTTAGAGTAGAATCATTAAAACTGAATATAGGGATTATACTAAAGGTAGAGTCCTTAATGAGCTCAAGTTAAATTATTCTATTTTTACTTTTAGTTATGCACTCATTTTAGATGTGTCGTGAATGTATATTACCGACTGTTTTTTTATTCTAAACAAACCAAACCTCATGGTAGTTTCTTTGTAATTAAGTAATTAAATATATTGTACATCATATATCAGATAAAATGCTTGACTAAATCTTATAGTGTAGAAGGATAATGTTTTCGTTTTCTTATTTTATGTTGCGGCTTAAGCTTCATGATGTTCTTTTGTAGTTATTAGCCTAAATCATGTTTGGATTGACACCATTGTATGGTGATCTTCGAATAAACTATTTGGCGCCTATAGAAGCTCAATCAGGTATGACAATTAGCCAAGTGAACTCCGACTGTGTAACTTATTAGGCAATTTCTCAACTCGAATGTTTCCTGTAGGGTATGGTTTATAATACGAATTTACAATTTCCTAATCTATTGTTTCAGCTTGATCTTTCAAGGTCCGGTGTGGAGGAAGCAATTGCCACTCAGCTAACAAGGCTGGTCTAAAGCTCAACAAAACACATGAGCAAGGAACCTCATCAGTAGGTACGACCTAATATTTTGTAATTTTCATCATGCCAATGCTACTCTATAACCAGTGTTAACAAGCTATGTATATTAATTTACTCAGAAACAATGTCTATTTGATGTACTTCTTATACTTAGGATACAATCCTCTCACTTTCATGTATTTAATTTAGGAATATGTGCAGATCACAAAAGCCATGGCTGCAAAGAATGGATATGAATTGGATACAAATTAGGTTGTATATTCCTTTAGCACAAAAATGATTTTGATCCGAGGCTTAGAGTGTCCAAGTTAGCTGCAAGCATAGTTATTTTTATAAATGTGCATTTTACTATTTGTTTCGTAAAACGTATCATGATAAGGCATCAGATTATGTTAAGGGAATTGGTACGATGGATGTTTGGTTTGGTTCAGATATATTAATATTTATCTGTTAAGCATGAACGGTTCTCGTACCACTTATATCCAATTAGACATTATATTGACCTATTAAACATACATAAATTGTAGGATCATCATGGGTTGTTGTTTAAGAAAGTAGAGATGGCCTCATTTATCTTGCAGAATTACATGTGGAAGGTACGATCGGCATAGGGATGGGGTTCAAATCTCTTTATTGATCAGTGTTGCAACCAAAGGTAACCATCAATATCAAACCACTATATAGAAGATGCAATACGTGATATATTATTGCAACTTTTTTTCTTGTGCTTGCGTACCTATAGGGTAGATCTACAATTGGCATCTGTATGGAGAAGCACTTTTTATTTATGGGTTATATAAAATAATATATTTTTTATGTTATTTAATGTTAGGATTTTTACTTGCACTAAGCATAAAGGCACATTTGTGATATTTGGTGTGTGTGTCTGCATGACAAGAGAAATAGTCACACCTTTTAAACGACTCTACTTTGCTCATAAATCAAGACTGACTATCGCCACAATTTGCGCTTCATCCTCTATGTTGTCAATGAAATAGTCTAATTTGTATGCGATCTCATGGGATCTGCAATAAGGAGAAATTTTGATAGAACTTTAGGATTCAAGCACCTGTTAAATATTTGAGTACATGAATGTTACCTGATGGGTTTATACTTTACATCTTGGAATATTCTTTTATATGTACACTTAATATGTGTGGACTAGAATGAGTCCAATCTACAGGTTAATATTCTGCCATGCCATGCGTTCCATGTGGCATGCGTTCCATGTGGCATGTGTTCCATGTGGCATGGGATCAATGGTACTATTGGTGGACATGCGCAAACATGTAATCCAGGCTTCTTACTTTATGCTACACTTGGTACATGCGTCGTTATATACAAAGGAGACTAAACAAGTGGATGAAAATGTCAACGAGAACTTGCCAGACCAAAATGACATTAATTCTGGAGAAGAAGGGCTTGCTATATGTATTGTCGCCGAGTTATTTATGAACACACTTTGATATTTTATTAATTTTTATTATTGGTTTATTTCTATTGACGTACTTACTCAGGAGGGTTATGTCAGAAAAAGTGAAATTGTCGGTGCTAAAATAACTCCAGATATGTTGGAGGATGAAAACGAGAAGGAAGAATTTGTTGTTGATGGAGAAGTAGATGAAGGATATTTTCACATAAAGCCAGTTTATAAAAAATCTATCCCCATGGTATTCTTCAATTCCTCCTTGATCATGGTCATTTCATATAATTCATTATGATCAAACATGTATACATATTTAATAAAACAAGAAGATATTGTAATGTAGTCTTACTGACACACCAATTGATGTACGCTATGAATTAATGGTTGTTCTTGCGGCCACTTAAGCAAATCTGTTCCTACTTATGTTTATCTTTAGATACATAAGTATGGGTTACTTGGTTCAGAAAAAAAAACCTGAACTCGAGTGACTACTTTTTACTAATAAAGATGCCATTTTGAGACTATAAGTAGATGAAAACGTTGGTTTAAAGTTAGTAAAAGTTGAGATTGTATTTGATTTTGAAAAGTTATTTATTATAACTAGGAAAAGTATAAGAATAAAGCTCAATGTAAAAGATATGCACGTGTTTTGATCATTTCCTTTTACATATGCATTTTGTTTTTAGTTCTTTCAAATGGTAACATCTACTTACTTTACACATGACTAACTCGGAACCTGTTGGGCGTAGTTTATCGCACTTGTGGTTATAAGGAAATAGATATTTACGAAGCCCCTAAAGCGGTGCTTAGTCTTTTACACAAACATTTGTTCCTTAGGAGATCAGCAAGAAACTTTTATTACAAGTAGGCATAGGCTCTTTTGTATATCCGGGTCATGTTAAAACTCTTAAGCCATACTTATTTAATTCTTAATCTAAAGACCTGCTACCTCTTTTGTTCTATCCTTGTGACACAAACATTCTTTTGTATCTACTTTTGTTTCTAGAATTGGAGATACATAGTGAAATTTGCATAAAGTACACTGGGGCGATCAAGAACTATTTAGGTAAATTAATGGTCTGTAATGCTAGAGTATTTGATGATTTCA
>BQNB010043137.1:0-33902 GCA_026074375.1 Tanacetum coccineum | reverse complement strand
ATGCATTTTTGGTATGTTTTTATTCTTTTAAGTTCGTTTTAAATGGAAAATGGTATGTGTAATTAAACACATATCAAGTATCTTCATTTGTTCGTGAGTAAGATATTGTTGGAAGTATTAGTTAAAGATGGGTACGAAGGGTTTCTGGTAGACCTTAGTACGCCCTTAAAAGTTTGTATGGTTTTGGTTAAAGTTATATTATGAATAAACTCGAAGTCAAGTCGATTCTTTAAAAACATTGAGCTTTGTAACAACTTATGACTTGGTTTCAAGACAGTTCTTGTTTGATGAGTTGCGAGGTCGGGTTGTAAATGACGTTGTTACACAAATTAGGGTTTTTGATGAGTTTACTCGATGACGAGTGAGGTTCAGGTAGATGGGTGTTTCTTTTTGTTTGGAGCGGTTATGCTACTATGTATACCCTTATGTGGGCAGTCAAAGTTGTTAGCAGTAAGATATCTTGTGAAAGTTAGTTGGAGTTCAAAGTATAACTTTGAGTTAGCATGGTTATGGGAGGACTATGTGATAGATAAGTACATTCAAAAAATTGTTTGGTAATGACGGAGTTGAACCTTTTGGTTAAATCTCAAGACGAGATTTCCTAAAGGAGGGGATAATGTAACAACCATAACTTAAGCAGGTTAGTCAGACCATTGGTGTTGACTTATGTACTTGTTGCAATGTATGGTTTATGTGTTTATAGGTGTTTATGTGTGTGTTTATGTGGATTATGTGGGAGTTGGTACTCAATCCATTGAGCGTGATCGTCTCATTGGGATTGGAGTTGTGTTGGATAATTCATTTCGTTCACTTTTGAGTGACGGGGAAATGATTATTGAGATTTGAGCATTTTTGCGTTAATTGTGTAAGTATTAAGTTTGTACGTATTTTATGTGTACGTATTATGTATGTACGTATGTAAATAATAAGATTTAGTGTTAATGGAAAAAGAATGGCATATTGCATGCTATGCTACGTCAATAGTTGGATGGTTTCGTGTTAAGCATTTATGAGGAATGTGGCATTTTAGAAATGAAATAAGTGAGTGAAATATAGAAGTTTGTAGCAAACTTTCTAAAAATAGAAAGTGAATTTGGAAATGGAAGTTATATTTAGAAAGTAGTTTTTAAACAAAATGGTTTACGAAATTAGCTTAGGTTTTTATAAAAACTTAAGGTATTGAAGGTATTAATTAAATAAAATGAAAAAAAAAACTTATACATTAATTGAAAAAAACGAATTTCACAAAAAAAAGGAAAAAAAAAGTTTAAGTTGAAAACAACTTCTAGTTGGATTAGGATTAGGCTAATAATGCATTTATAATAAAAACTTGGCCCTTATTCCCTCCCCTCTCCCTAATTTCGACCTACTTCAGCCCCCAATACCCAATAAAAATCAATTCAAGAAGCTAGGTTAAAGATTACATGAGTTGGTGAATTTGTGTTGCAAGAATCGAAGGGTTAAGGTATAGATCACTAATCCTTGTTAGTTATTAATCCTTTGATCATGTAATAATAATCATTGATGGATCATTAGGGTTTTAATAATCTGTAATTGATGATGTAATTAATGGGTTTTTATCATTGGAAATCGTTTTTAAAGTTTAATGAGGAATTAGAGGTGAATAGTTAGGGTTTATCATGTTAAATTCGTAACTGGAATCTGGTCAGAATTTTAGGTCACCTTGCGAGAGTCATAACTCGGTCATACGGATAGCTTTTAATGATTTTTTTGAGCCTAAAATTAACTACAAAGAGTCTACTTTCCAACCCAATTGGTTTCATGAATTAAAAGTGAGTGGAAGTCAGTCAAATAATGGTTACAAGATTCGTTGTCAAAACTGTGTTTTCGGGTCAGATTTAGGTCATGTTTGGGAAGGTGAAACCCCCACTTAAAATTTGAATTGGACTTGGCCCTTCTACAGAAGTTAAGTTACATGTGTCTATTAAAAATCCTCCAAAGGAAATCGTCTAATTAGTTGTCTAAGTATGGTTTTTAAGGTTATACTTTTTAGTGTGCAATCAGATCCGAATTAGGTCAGTTTTGAAGTTTGATTTTATTAGAGGTGGTTACACATATAATTAATACTTGGGAATCATAATGTGGTTAATATACTCTTGAAGGAACATGTATGATTTTTGGTATGAATTATGAGGGTCATTAAGTATGGGTTTTAGGTTGGTAAAGTCACCCCAAAATTCTGCAGTTTTGGTTAAAATGAAGTTGTATATAGTAATGTGATATTGAGGTGGTTAAGGTTGGGCATGGTGTCCGGGTGACCCATGGTGGTTAATCAAACCCTTAGACATCCATCATATGATTGTTGCATGTGCTTAAGCTTTTGGCTTAGTAGCGTGTAACACGTGTTGTTTTGATTGTTTAGTTTTGTGCAAAGGAATTGGAATTGCTTGAGCATTCAGGTGAGTTTCATAGCCCCTCTTTTCTTATGATTTTATTGGGGTGAAAATGATGCAAATGGTTTGAAATGTTGAAATGATTTGATTACTGTGATAATTGGTTGTCTAAAATGCATGGACTTTACGTGGCTATTATGTGTATGTGCTAAATGTATTGTGATGTGGTCAATTGGAGCCGGGTTGGCTTGGATCGTGGGCACGTTCCTGCCCCTTTTGATGTGTTGTGATGTGATCAAGTGGAGTCATGACTTGGGTCGAGGGCACGCCTGCCCCTCTTGGATTGTTGTGGATCGGGGGTAACGTTCCTACCCAAGTGTGATTGGTTTGTTGTTTTGCATGTTAGCCTATATGATAGCTCATTTATTGTCATGCAGTGTTTTCTTTTATCACAGAAATGATTGGATAATCTTTAATTCGTGTCTTAAACCTATGTCTCTCACCAACTTTATGTTGACGTTTTTAAGCATCATTTTCAGGTGAGCGTCATGAAGATGTTAAGTTAATAAAAGTGGCTAGAGAGACCTTAGGATGGCATTGGAAGATTCATTGAAGTTTTTTTCGTATGTGTTTGCATGAATTATTGGATGCTCATTTGGTTGTATTAGGTTTGCGATTCATGGTCTTTGTATTGATGATTCCCTTGTCATTAATGCAAGACGCCGTGCGGATTCTTTTATTATTTTTCGGTATTGTCATGACACATGGTGTCTTTTATAATCATTTATGAAATTAGTGATCCTCTATTGTTGACACCATTGTGTTGTGATGATATCCATGATGTTACGCCTCGTGTTTCCGCCTTGGCGGGGTGTGATAAGAAAGCATTCATCTGACAATATTGTCCACCTCTTAAAACTGCCAAGAAATTAGAAGAAATCAGCAATTTCAAGCAAGAGGTGTACGAGCCGTTGTATCGTGCATGGGAAAGATATAGTGATCTTTTATACAGTTGTCCGCAGCACGACCTGAATAACGAACAAAGGGTTCATATCTTTTACACTGGACTATACATACCTACCCGCATAATGCTCGACTCTAAGGGGTCCATTCCTCTGAGGACACCAACTCAAGCCCTTAAATCAATACAAGTCATGGCAGACCATTCACGTAATTGGTATGATGAAGCAACCACTAAGGAAAGAATCGAAGGTAGCTCAGATAACATTGATATAAAGCAACTTGACGAGAATATTCATGTTTTTCAAGTGAGTTCCAAAACCTACGAAGGGATACACTTAACCGAGGAGTGTACTCTCCGAAGAAAGGACAAGGCAGTTGAGCAGAACGAGTATATGAGATCATTGGAGGAAACCATCATTAAATTTTGGGAAGACTCAATTAAAGAATAAGTCGCAGATGATGAATGGATTAGGAAATTCATCAAAAACACAAACTCAAACATAAGGGCACTTAAAACTATAACCAAGAACCTGCAAAAAAAACTTATCAATTAACCCAAACAGTCCTCACTTATACAGGTGAAAAAGTCAAGGCAAGAATGACCATGGGTAAGGAGAACGTAAAGGAGCCAGTTCCTCGTGACTTACCAGTTGTTCAAACTTATGTACCACCCACAAAATTTCTAGGTAGCCCTTCTAGAACTCACGAAACTGTTTGCATGATGGGAAATTCTAGAGGAAATTCAAAAAGGAAAGCACATGAGGTGAAGGAACACGAATGATGTTGGATATACATTCAAGGAATAAATATAGTTTAGTAAATACTCACACCTACCATACATACTTTACCCAACCTTGAACCAATGGTGCAATCGTATGTGACACGAGGACCAGTCCATGATAAGGAGAAAGTTGTAAGGGAAAAGAACATGATTATGATATTCCTCTACAAGATCACGTAATGCAACCTTGACGCCCCAACAGTGTCCCCCATACACACCGCCGATGACAATTATGTAGAACCGGCTACTAATCTTATTTTGAACACGCATTTGAACGAGTTCGGGGAGGAATTTGCTAATTACACCAGGGTTTCTGAAAAGATAGATAGTAACCCTGTTAACGATTTAAATGAGCTCTTAAAAACATATGATTTTGAGACTTTAATTCGGGAATTACTACACCAATTAAGCTAATCATCACACGAAACCGGTAAGGCAAAAAGGGAAATGAAATCTCATCAGCAGAATGGTTTTAATTTATCATTTCCCTACCAGTAGCAAATTTACACCCTTATGGTGCTCACTGCTACTCTCACCCGCATTTGATTTCAAGTATGGGGAGGAACACCCTATTACTTGGTAAATAAGGATGGAGTCAAGCTCGTGACTCAAACAAAAACAAGCGCTTCGTGGGAGGCACCCCATGCTTATCCTTTTATATAGTTTAAATCTCTGCAAATTAGTTGGTTTTGTATTGTTCTAACTTTATTTTGCAGGTTTTCATAGAAAGGAATTATAATTTGAGGTCTTCTCCACCCGTTGTCATGTGGTAAAAAGGTTATGTCTAGGCGTAACCACATTGGTTACACCGATGACATCAAATAACGTCTATTTTATAGCATCATTTATCCCATATAATTAACCCATTTTGTATAATTATTGCAAAGAATTGTTACTAAATCGTTTACATTTGAGAATTGCATTAATTATGGAGTACTTGGTGAATATTAGCAAAAGGAGCGCATTCTGGAGCTTAAACGAAGATATTTTGAAGATTACTATTCTGACAACCAATACGCCGTATCCATCAAGGAAGATACGGCGTATCTGTGCCTGCACTCACCAAAGACCACGAAGGACACAAGACCAATACGCCGTATCCAGGAAAGGTAATACGCCGTATTCAAGCTATATGGGAATAAAATATTCTGGAAGATATCAAACGTGGTTTCTACTCCAAGAAACTCCAATACACCGTATCCAACACATTGGATACGCCATATCGACACCGACTCCATACCCTATAAATACAAAACTCAAAAACGAGTTTTAAGTGTGCTAAATTATATTCTCGACTCCTAAACCAAAAAAGTTGAATTTCAGTAGAGAAAAAGAGCAGAAGAGGTCTCGCAACGCATTTCAATCCATAGTAGACAACGTGTAATTTCTTATACTTTTGTAATCGTTTAGTTTTTGGTATCATTCGTTAACTCGATTAGTTTACCTTGGCTAAGCCATTACTCTTGTATTAATTATGATGTTTGAAGGCTAATATCTTCGGGTATTAGCCATTATTATGAAAATATGAATGTTTGGTTTTGTTTATATCTCGATATCTTAATTTATCATTGTATGCTTGTTTATGTTTATCAATTTATACTTGTATACGTGCTTTTGTATGCGACCTATCATTCAACTGGATCTAGTGATACGGACCAAGTAATTTAGATGCCGGGATAGCTCTCCATATAGTGATTTATACATCTAGAATCATAGGATCACAAGTATTGTCCTTCTAAAACCGTGCTAAGGATACGCTTCTGGCTTAAATAGTTAACAGAAATTGCCTTTGGTTTATTGAACAAGTTGCCTAGCAGGTGAACCTAGATAATTCAACAAATAACGTTCCGATTCCATTGGATAGTTGGACAAGTGGACTACTAGAGTATAAATTGCCATCAAGCGGTGAGTGGGTAAAGTCTCTATGAGCTAGAGTTTAACAAGATCACCATTGCTTTAATCCCTAAGATAGATTATAATCAGCAAATAAGGATGCTTTATGCGGATGCTTTAATTGTGACAGAATTAATGTGTCTAGGTCTTAGGATGAAGTCCCGCCTAAGTCTAAGAATGATATGCCACCTCGAGATAAGTAATCATTGCACTGAATAAACAAACGAACTTCTAATCTGATTAATGATGGCTAACACAATTTTCTATCATAAGGCTTGACCGCTCTTTTATCTTTTGTTAATTTGCTTGCGTGGGTTAAAGTGTCTTGAAATGATTATAGTCACCACCAAACCCGTGCCAGTCTCTCTGAAACCCCCTTTTACCTGTTAGAATTAGGATTAGAACTAACATAGAATTAGCATAGGTTTGACTTAGATTATAATTAACTTAGATTAGTAAACCAAAATATTAATAAATTAAGAGATTTAACCTCGCCTCAAGTGTTCGACACCCTACTTACCACGAATCTACCACCGATCGGGTACACTGTCCGTTAAAGTGTTGTTTTTGGTTAAGTCAGAAAAATATAAATTTAAAACTTGAATCATAAAAATATACACCACACAATGGCACATCAAGTTTTTGGCGCCGTTGTCGGGGAGTGAAAATTAATCTTGATTTTTATTTTATATTTTGGTTTTTAGCATTAGATCTAACCCGTAGGAGTAGTGTATATTCTTGTATATTATGTATATTTTTGTATATTTGTTAGTTTAATTGTTTGCTTGTATATTTGTGTATTTAATTTAATTGTTTTTCGAATACACTGTTATGGTCGATAACAGCGTATTCACTCAATTGATTAATACGGCGTATTCACTTCTACTGAATATGGTGTATCGATCATCTGATAAAGTTCTTTTTCACTCTCGAACTTAAAGCTCAAATTTTTTAACACCTTTTTTCCGCTGGTTCTACTGATAATTTTTTGGTTATTTTTCAGTTAAGAATGACAAAGGTAATCAAAGGAGAGTTCGAGAAACTTGAGGATCTTAAGGTCAAAGATGTTTCGCTCACTTGCGATACATCACTTGAAGTTTTCAACCATGAATTCAATCGATTAAGCAGAACGGATGATGATTTATTCACATATGAAGTTGAAATTTCTAACATCACATATGACTCAAACAAGGATGATGATTCAGAGCAACGAATGTCGCATGAAGCTGATGATGATATGGGACATTACCCATCTGATGTTGCATTTACTAAATGGTCGGGGTCAAAAAATTTTAACTACAAGATGATGGATCATTATACAAGAAAGCATTATGGATTTACTGGATTAGAGGAGATGATGAAGTTGAGCTCACGGATGAAGAATTTTCTAATAATGAAGATGAAGTTGCTGAAGTCTTTAGGATCGACACTAATATATTTGATTTTGAGACACCTATGTGCAAGACCTTCAAAGAATTTAACTATCTTTTGCAAATCGATCCAGACTTACTTACTAAGGACATTGAGGGATTCAAGACTTATGATGAATATAAGGATGATTGGATCTATGAATGGAACAAAGATATACCATGGGTTGATGAGAAACCATGGACTGACGCTGGAGTTTGGACTGAAATTGCACCAGTTAAGCATTATTGTAAGCCCTTCAATTATAAAACTGGATATTCAAAATGGCCAACATGTAGTTGGAAGAATGATGGATACTGTAATGGAGGAAACTTACCTGGAGCTTACATAGTTAGAAATTTGCTCCATTACCAAGATTATGAATGGTACGAATCCTTAAAGGATAGCGAGCTAAAAGAACAAGCTTTAAGAAATAAAGCTATCATGGAAGGCTTAATCAGTGATGATGAATCAAGCAATGATGGTTGGAGAAGATGGGAAAGCCATGAGATTACCTACCACGATCACGATGAAATAGAATATGAGAATGAAACTCATGATGAAAGACAAGAGTTATGTGAAACTCATGAGCTGTCGATGTGCAATATGAGAAGATTCAAGATGATCAAGTATTCATTCGGACAAGATGAAGAGTATGTTGCTGTTAAAGAAGATGAATACGACAATTTGGCGAGAACAAGCGGAGATGCATGCCGAGCATACCAGGAAATCTTTTGCATGATCGACGAAGGATGGATGGTAACTAGAGCTGAGTGAAGAGAAACTAAAGAAAAGTCTAACTTAAAGACTTCGCTGTAAACAAAAGTGCTTTCCGGGAGACAACCCGGAATGTTATTTAATTTTATTGAGTCTGTCTTCCTAGAAATCAATACGGCGTATCCGCTCCATACCATATGGCGTATTGATTGTCTGGACGTTATCAGTCTTTACTTTTTATGCACTTTAAAAACATTATTGTCAGTTCTGGCAATACGGCGTATTTATGCACATGATACGGCGTATTCACTAGACTGACTCGTATTTAGTTTGTTTAGTTTAGTTTAAATTAACTGTAGGTACCAAGATAGGAATGCACGTTTTTCCTATTTTTTACACAGGACCTCGTGAAAGAAATATCAACTTGTTTAGTTTAGTTTAAAATAACCGTAGGTACCAAGATAGGAATGCATGTTTTTTTCTACTATATACAGGACCCGTGAAAGAAAAATCAACGAATATTAGTGGAGAATAAAAAAATATGGAGATCTTAAAGTGTTGGAGTTTTAAAACTTTAGGACGGCTGTTTAACACGTAATCTTGCTCAACAAAGCTACATGGAGAATCACTACCGGGAGCAAATACATAGGAATGTTTTTCATCATTCAATTCTTTTTAATTCCCGTATATTTAATCTTTTATCTACACAACGAGGACATTGTATAATTCAAGTGGGGGGATGGAATTAGAATGTTTACTTGTCCTATTTTTCACATTAAAATGCTTAAAATATGCTTAAATTAAAAAAAAATTTAAGCATACTTTTGTGAAAATTATCTTGATACCATCCCAACCCGACCGCACCACAATAAAACCTTGATTAGAACTTGTGAGGATTTAACCGTTCTGTTTCCAAATGTTTACCCAAATTCCACAAAAATATGAGTGTGTCGGTGATGTTGTAGACTTTAGAACTTGGCTTGGTATATCACTCGAGACCACAGTGATGAGTATTATGGATTTAATTGGAGTAACTTGTTTAAATTGGTAAATTTTAAGATTACACCCAAATCGCCTTTCCATGTTGTTTATTAACTAACTACACCGGTTAGTTAACCTCCCGTTTAAACCCTTTTTTACTCTCACTTTAAGGAGTAAGATTCACCCTTAGAACAACCCGTGTGAGCTCAAATCTTAGGAACTACACCAACTATTTGTTTCGTTACACCCTTACACCTTAACCTACCCTGTTAGATTAAGTTTAATTTACAGTTGCTAGTTGCTTAAAGTGTAAAGTTTGTATTTCCTGAGTCTTGTGTCATTTTTTATCTTTGGTGCGGTTGGAAATTTGCACATTGCAAATGGGAATGTATATTAGTAGTCAAAACTCATGTGATTTTACTACCATCACAATTATTGGTGAGTTCGAAGAACGAATAGAAACTATCGAAGGAAACTTATCCGTTTTATTATGATTGTGAGATGTGAAACTACACCGAGATTTGAAGCGTTGTTAAAAATCAAAAAAATGAGAAAATTTATAACAAAAAAAGAAGGAAAGTTTGAAGATAATCGTTTCGCAAGAGCATTACCAAAGGAATTACACGAAGGATCGATTATTCGTTGATACGCAACAAAAATCAACGATGTAAAGTATTGTACAAAGTGGAAGATATCGCCACTTGCCTTGTAGAGTATGTAAAGTTTTGGGATGATTGGGAAGTTGACCGTTACGGGAACGCCAACTTAGGTTGTTGTTTTTTATCGATGATCAAGACGTTGTAAATAGTTGTGTCTTTATCATGGTAACGCTTGGGAAGAGTGTCTAGAAACTTGTACTTTAGGCTTAATCTATTTGTTTCTTGATTTTTATATTAAACAAAACAATTTATTTCCCCTCTCACCTAAATGATTAGTCGTGGTTTTTATGCGGAACGTGGATTGGGACTCGAGTGTGCATGTCTAATCTATCGTTACGTCCATGTATGCATGTCTCAGCTGCCTCGTTGGTTTACGACTTTTGGTGAAAGTTAGAAGGTTCCTACCCTATATCATTCTTCATCCTAACCGTTGGTTAAATTCGAATGGGGATGTGATCGAACACACATGTCTATTCTGTCATTACGGCCATGTATGTGTGCTTCAGCTGCCTTGTTGGAGTGGTACTTCTGGTGAAAGATTGTAGCATGATCAAACCATAAGCCTTTCTATACAAAACCCATATTTACTCTTTATTAACTTGTTACTCCTTTTTGCTTTAGAGGTGGAGATGTGGTTATCCTTGCATAGCTTATGATAGACTACTCAGTCTACGATCCCTGTTATTGAGCAGAATTAGTTACATATTACTATATAGATTAGTTGAGTGATTTGAGTGTTTTCATCTTCCTATTTCGGGAGGTGTTTGATTGTGTACTTGTAATAGATCGAATAAATGCTTAAACGGAAAATATCCTTAGGGATACATTTTTATAAACTTCTAAGACAACTTTTGTTGGAATGTGGATTCAAGTGGGGGGATATTTGTGTGACATCAAAATAACGTCTTTTTTATGTAGCATCATTGTTTTCCCAGGTTATTAACCTATTTTGTATAATTATTGCAAAGAATTGTTACTTAATCGTTTATATTTGAGAATTGCAGTAATTATGGAGTACTTGGTGAAAGTTAGCAAAAGGCGCGCATTTCGGAGCTTAAACGAAGATATTTTGAATATTATTGATTATGACTACCAATACGCTGTATCCATAAAGGAAGATACGGCGTATCTGTGCCTGCACTCACCAAAGACCACGAAGGAAACAAGATCAATATGCCATATCCAGAGAAGACCAATACGCCCGTTATTGGGAATATTAGCATGTGATGATTCTGGAGTTATTTATGTGGGTCCCTACTCCAAGAAACCCCTAATACGCCGTATCCAATCCCTTGGATACGCCGTGTCGAACCGACTTCCAGACCCTATAAATAGAAAACTCAAAAATAAGTTTTAGGTGTGCTAAATCATATTCTCGATACCTAAACCACAAAATTTGATTTTCAGAGGAGAAAAAGAGCAGAAGAGGTCTTGCAACGCTTTCCAATCCATAGAAGACAATGTGTAATTCCATTTTACCTTTAGTTTTCGTTCAGCTTTTGATTTCATTAGTTAATCGGTTAGTTACCTTGGCTATTAATTGCTTTGTATTTTTTATGACGCTTGAAGGCTAAATAACCTTTGGGTATTAGCCACTTATTATGATGGATCTATTTGTTTGTTATTGTTTATTTTCGAATTCTTGATTTTATCGTTGATTGCTTGTTGATGTTTATCACCCCCCCCCTATTTATACTTGTTTACGTGCTTTTGTATGCGAATCTACCATTCAACCTGGAATATAGTGATACGGACAAGTAATACGATAGTATGGGATTAGCTCTCCAATAGGATCATAAATAAGACCTACTTTGGCCTTTTAGATTAGTGAGCTTAGTGGGATCGGCGGGGTGTGGACCCTTGGGAATCAAACGAGTACATTCTTAATTAATGTAAAGTATTTGGTAAATGGCACTAATTGTGTATAAATTGCCATTAAGCAGTATGGGTTGTAGGTAAGTATCTATGAGTGGGGTTTAACAAGTCAACATGGCTTTAATCCCTAAGATAGATTATAATCAGCAAATTATGGATCTTTATGCGGTTGGCTTTAATTGTGACAGAATTAATGCGTCTAGGTTACTTAGGAAGAGTCCCCGCCTAAGTCTTAAGAATGATATGCCACTCGAAGAGAGAAAATTCCATTGCCTTATTAAACAAAACCAACATTCTAATCGGATTATAATGGTTGTAATACAGTTTTTTCCTATCATAAGGGTACCTCTTCTTTGATTTAGTTTATTTGATTTTGTGGGTTAAACTTGTTGTCTAACAGTGATAATTGATTGTAGTCAGTCGACCACAACCGTGCAATCTCTTCGAGGCTGAATCCCCCCATTTTACCTCTTTAGAATTTTAGGAATTAGAAACTAACATAGGTTTTATAACAATCCACAATTTTCATCAATGTAAATATCCATCTATTAAGTTAGATGCAATGTACTATCTATCTATTATATATGATACCTCTCTTTTTCGGGAAATTTTTCATACTGTTTTAAAATTACTTACCTCTTACCAATATTCAATATGCAACATAACTTGCAATAACTCTTTAGTTAACTACGCACACGCTAACCTAACCTATGGCAATCACTATATTTAAATATATGTAAGAATAACATCATAACATGTCAAGTTTAATATCTTAATATCATTTTACAAAAGTAAATTACTCATATATTTCCACATTTGCTACATTATATCAAGACAGGCTTTAAAATGTTTTTCGCCATTTACTTCTACAATCCCTAATTCCATGTCAGTTTATATATAAAGTGAATGCGGTAACAGCTACTAAGCATATGTACGTAGTATTATTAACATTTATTTGAATTTTACTTTCCCTCCTCAAAATAAGGTACAAAGTCCTTTTTATTAAGCATAATGTACAAGTCATAATGCGACGATATTTAAAATAGTCGTTTTTTTACTCGTTTTCATTCTAGTTTCTTACACCACTTTTTGTACAAGCTACTACACTCAATACTTACAGGTATAACACCCTAGTTATTTACTCATAAGCTCTCAACAGATATTTTTACTACTCAAACCACCTAATTTCATAAACTCTAATCCCTAAAACCGAGCTAGTTTCTAATACCATGACCAGTTTCTTGTTTTGATATCCTTGATAAACCTAACGCTCCAACTACTCAAATTAAGTCTGATAATAACATAAATTACAACATGTACAAATCTCTTTTCATTCTCATCATTGAACTATTTTAAACAACAATTAGTAAAGAATTAAATCTAGAAGAAACCCTACATTGAACCCTTTTTATATTTTGTTTTTAAAACTTTTTTGACCCGTTTACTTATTTTTGCCTATTTTAAACCCAAACCACCTATCAAATCTTGTTAATAACTCTTAATACAAGTCTTGTAATCTTTTAATCCATACATTATTTAAACAAGGATACACGGAAATGCAAGATTGTAAAAAACCTTAAAGAGCCCTAATTGAACCCGCATGCACTTTTTTCACATTTTGACCATTTTAAAGTTTTCATAGTGCAAACAGCACTCAATGATAAGCATTAATTACCCCCTAACCAGCTTACATGCACCTCCTTCATTCCTAATCCTCCAAGTTGGGCCTACATGGCTCTCTTTTCTTTCTTTCTACCCGTGGCACCACAAGGACTCACAAACACTCATTCAATCTAGTCTCTTGCCCTCTACTCAACTCTTAATTCATAGTAGCTTCCCACATTCATCCTATTAGCTGGCACATATGTCGTAAACCTTGGTCACTAAAGCTTCTCCTGGCCACCAAGGTACTATTCGACTATAAATAGGGCTCATAACCCTTCATTCTAACTCATCCCCCATTTCTTCTGTTCTTTATAAAACACATATATAGCATACCAAATATAATGCTCAAGATGTTCACTAAGAAAAGAAGTCCCAAGAACAAGTATCAAGAGGAATGGATTGAAGCCATTTGAAGCCCGAAGAGCCCCGGGAGTCGTTATTCTAGGCGTACGAAGCTAAAAGTCCCAATTTCAACCCGTTTCCAAGCTATAAGCTCAAACCCAGGTTCTATGATATTCATACCTGCTCCTACACTCTTATAATGTTCATATTATCCTAAATATACTCTTGTTAAAGTTTTATAACTCAATTCATACTCATTTTCCATTTTGATCCAAAACCATACACCCAAAACCCTAATTTTATGTTTTTCTTAAAAATAAATGTTATAATGATTAAATATTGTTATAATCTATCCTAACATGCTTAACTAATGTTAATATAACAACTTTATCAAGTCTTGAAGGAATTTGAACTTAAAACCTGCGCGTTTACGTTTTAAAACCCTAATATGACCCGTTTTGCTTCTTAGCTTATCGAATCGTTATTTTAAACTTTCATTATGTTAAATCTTCATATTTTAACTTATATTAATAAGCTATAACCTGTAAATTACTTTTCATATTGAAAAATATCATTATTATGAATTTTGGACTTGTTTTGTAAATTATTTCCATGCAAGGGGTAGATATCGTAACTTTTGAACACTTATAAGTACAAGGACTGTTTTTGCCATATTTCTAAAGTTATAACTATATGGGTCTATTATGTCACTTTTCAAAGTGCAAGGTTTACTTTGTACATCTTTTAAACTAGAAGGACCAAACATGTAAAAGTGCAAACTCCAAAGGTATATTTTTCCATTTTTTATTCTCAAGGGTCTAAAATGTAACATTTTGAAAAAGTATAAAAATACATTCAAAACATTACAAGACATAACTTTAATTAACATTTGTTGTGCTTATCATTTCCAGATATTGATCAAAACGCTTAAAACCGATTATATCATATCACAATACTAGGGAGCTTCATATTAAGGGGTTTCATCTTGGTATTACGTTCTGACTGAGTTGTTGGGTTTATGATTTAAAGTGCCCTAGCTCCTCAAACGTTTACTGAATAACTTCTGAATTATGATGGCCCGAACGGTGATACAATAATTCCAAACTCTCCAATCAAACTCATAATAATATTAAACTATTAAAACCAAAGTTATAAAGTATAATCTTCCTAAGACTTGACATATTTACTCAGGTTGCATGACGTGGCTGTTTACTATCATTTTGCTATATCAACCTTCCCTGTTAAGATTATGATAAGGTCGTCAGCTTTCATTTTGGAATATTTATTACAACTACCTATCAGGTGAAGTTCATAACCTCACCTTTACTTATTTACATGTTTTATAAACCCGCGAGGGGGATACATGCTTGTTAACAAACTCTTTTACATACTCATTTATCTTATAACAATGTGATTACTTTTCAAAGTACTTAATGAATTCATAACCCCCACATTTCAATCTTTTGAATACTTTATAAACCTGTGATACCTGCTATAAACCATGAATACAAGTGTTTTCTAAATGTATGATATCCAGATATGTATGCTATCCAGATATATTATTGCCTAAGTAGCTTCCAGTGCCATTATTTCCATATCATGAACCATTAATTACTTGCATTGCGAGTGAACACGAATATTGTGAATAGATCTATTGGGGGTGACGGCTCCCGTTGGTATACCCATTTATCGGGTAGCCAAACGCACTATATTTGTCCTAATAGGTAACCTTGGCAAGTTACCTTTTTCATGGGGACATCTGTCCCTAACCAATATCACTACGATGATCTTCCCTATTAACGTATTGGTGTCATGAGCTTAGATGCAATAAATAATGTTCCCCATGATAATTGTCCCTGCAATATCAATATTTCCACTATAACTTGTATTCAACTATTACATTTCAAACCTATGAATTTCACTCAACCTTTGTGTTGACCCTTTTTATGCATGTTTATCTCAGGTAATTGAGCAACTTATGGCATGGAGTGGCATGGACTTGAAGATGGCTAAAAATTGTTATCATTCACATTTTATGTTTCTAGACTTTGGGACCTGCCTTTGTAAAACTCTGATTTTAAATGAATGATAACGTATCTTTTAAAAACGTCTCTTTTGAGTCATTTTCTATGATTGTGTCTGTGATTCATGAAGTAATACCCCAGATTAGCTTCCGCTGCTATATTGTAAAAATGGGGGTGTTACATCTTGTTAATCTTAGATGCGAAAATTTAGGTTTTTGAGTTTCAATGTAAGTTGTTAAAGGGTTTTGTGTGGGAATGTTATTATAAGACTTCTTGATTATGTTTGAATGATCGTTTCGAACAATTACTTGTGATTCATTGAGTGTTCATGCTTAAGTTGATTTACATCGTTCGTTTTTGCTCATACTTGTTGTGTTTTGCTTAAATGTTGCTAGTTTAGTGCCTCAATAATACGTTTAACTCATTGAATGCTAAAAGAACATATGTGAGTGTATACACTGACTTGTATGTCAAATGATAAAAATGAACCGAACAACCCACTCTCGTTGGAACCGAACAACTCATTGAATGAAGGAACCGAACAACTTTTTGATAGTAGGAACCGAACAACCTTGTAGGTAGTAGGAACCGAACAACCTTGTAGGTAGAAGGAACCGAACAACTATAATGTAGTAGGAACCGAACAACTATGTTGTAGAAGGAACCGAACAACTACATTGATAGTAGGAACTGAACAACCTTGTAGGTAGAGGGAACCGGACAACTTTTGTACATGGGAACCGAATAACTCATTGTAGGAGGAACCGAACAACTTTTGTGCATAGGAACAGAACAACTCATTGAAGAAGGAACCGAACAATTTTTGTGTACGGGAAACGAACAACTCATTGTAATAGGAACCGAATAACTAAGGTCTAGTAGGAACTGAACAATTAGTTCATTAAAGAATCGAACAACTAGTTTAAAAGACCCAAAACACTTAAGATCAAATTGTCATTTTAAAAGGCGAATTAACAATTTTAACTAGGGAGATAATTCAAATTGGTTAATTATTTACTTCACCAAGTTAAGTTAGCTTAAGTTGTCATTTCAAAATGAATATATCTTAATAAGTGCAAAAAGTCTTAAAGTTCCTAAAACATCGTTCTCATCATGAATCCACTTCACGTGCTCACTCAATAAGTCTCTATAGTATATTGTATAAAATTAATTGTACATAAACTGTATTGATCCTATCTTAGCAGAATCATAGATACTACAAGAGTTCAGCAACAGGCACTAGATGGTGAATTAGTCGCCCCTGCTAACCATCTCAAGATTGGAAAAAGCAATCTCCGACTAAGCTCCGATCTTAAATCCAAGGAACCTACTCTTCAAGTGGTGCTAGATGCTCTCAAACTCACTCCATTCTACAATGCATTTGAGATCTCAGCTAATGTACCTGAAATATACATGCAAGAGTTCTGGGTCACTGTCACCAGACATCATTCTTCACTACGTTTCAAGATGCATGGCAAAAGTCATACTGTGAACGTTGACAACTTCAGAGATATGCTCAAGATTTGCCCTAAACTCCCTGGTCAGAAGTTTGAAGAACCTCCACTTGAAGAGGAGATTCTATCTTTTATCAAAGATCTTGGACATACTGGAGAAATCAAGTTTTTATCTGACGTCAACGTCAATCACATGCATCAACCATGGAGATCATTTGCTGCCATAATCAACAAATGTCTAAGTGGAAAGACTACTGCTCTGGAAAGTCTTCGCCTGTCACGTGCTCAAATTCTTTGGGGTATGTACCATAACAAGAAGGTTGACTATGTCTACCTACTGTGGGAAGACCTGGTGTTTCAAGTGGAAAACAAGAATTCTAAAAAGACCAATGACATGTATTATCCTCGTTTCACCAAGGTCATTGTCGACTACTTCATGGCAAAGGATCAAGCAATACCAAGGAGAAACAAGCTGTTTTGGCACTATGCCAAGGATGACTTCAGGTTCACCACCATAAGAGTCATTTCTAAACATAAGGACACACAAGAATACGGTGCTATTCTCCCTCATCACTTGACAAACCAAGCCATGTTGGAGTCTGAAGCTTACAAAAATTACCGTGCTTATGCTACTGGCGAAAAGACTCCAAAACCAAAAACCACAAAGAAGAAAGCTGATTCTGAATCATCTCCCAAGACAAAACCCACTCAAGCTTCTAAAGGAAAAAGGATCAAGACTTCGGCTAAGGGTGATAAAACAAAGTCAAAAGGCTTAACGGTGTTATCTGAGGTTGCTTTATCTGAAGCTGAACAACTAAAGTTAGCAACCAAGCGAAGTAGGAAAGAATTCCACGGCTCTCATGCAAGTGGCTCAGGTGATGGAGTTGACATTCAGTCAAAGGTTCCTGATGAGCAACAACAAACTTTATCTGGTACAAATGAAGGAGCTAGTGACAAACCAGAGGTTCCCGATGTACCCGAATACAGATCAGAGAGTGAAGAAGAATCTTGGACGTTCAGTCAAGGAGATGATGATGAAGAAAGTGATGAGCATGACAGTGCTAATGAAGATGATGAACAACAAAATGATAGTGAAGAATCTGAATCAGAAGACAACGGAGATGATTTTGTTCACCCGAACTTGTCAACATACAAACCAGATGATGAGGAAGAAGAAAAAGCAGAAGATGATGATGAAGTGATTTCTGATCAGAAAGTTTCAACACCACCTGACTATGAACTCACAGAAGAAGATTATCAAGAGGATGATGATACTATAGGAGAGGATCAAAAAGATGAAGAAAATAGGGAACTGTACAAAGACTTGAATCTCAACTTGGATAGACAAGATGCTGAAATGACGGATGCTCAAACTAATCAAGAAATGGAAGAAGCTCACGTGACTCTAACTACTGAACCTCCAGTAGGGCAACAACAAAGCTCCTCTATTTCATCAGATTTGGTGGCTAAATTCATTAATCCCTCTCCGGATATAGGTATCGACTCGATTCTAAATCCAAATGTAGCAGTTTCTGTCACACCCTCTTCTGGCACTATAATCCCTCAACCACCCATCCCAATCATTCAACCTCAACAACAAACACATGACTCAACAACAACAACAACAACTATTCCAACGACTTTGCCTGAAATCCCAAACTTTGCATCTCTATTCGGCTTTGAACGCAGGGTTTCCTCACTAGAGATAGAACTGTCTGAACTCAAACAAACAAATAAATATGCTGAAGCTGTAGCATCTATTCCGGGCATTGTTGACAACTACCTTACTTCCAAGATGAAATATGAAGTGAACGTAGCTCTTCAGCTAAAATCCAACAAGCTCAGAGAAGAAGCTCAAGCAGAGAATCAAGACTTTCTCAATTCAATTGACTTCAACATGAAGAAAATAATCAAGGAGCAGGTCAAAGCTCAAACCTCCAAGATTATGTCAAAAGTTGAGAAATATGTTACCGAAAATTTAGGAGCTGAAGTGTTGGTTAGATCAATCAATCAACCTCCGACATCTTACGCAGTCGCCTCTTCGCTCTCAGAACTCGAGTTAAAAAAGATTCTAATGGATAAAATGGAAGAAAATAAATCAATTGACAGATCAGAAGTTCAGAAGAATCTCTACAGAGCGTTACTCGAAGCATACAACTCTGACAAAGACCTTCTCTCCTCATATGGTGAGGTTGTGATTCTAAAGCGAGGACGTGATGATCAAGACAAAGATGAAGAACCCTCCGCTGGATCAAACCGAGGGTCGAAGCGACAAAGATCAGGCAAGGAAGAGTCATCAAAAGAAGAAACTCAAAAGAAGTCAAAGTCTACAGGTTCTTCCAAAGGTACGACCAGATCTCCACCAAAGTCATCAGGCAAGTCTGTTCAAGAAGAGGAGCATGACCCAAGGGTTGATGATCTGGAAGAACCATTTCATCAAGAGTTCGATACAGGAAATGATGATGTATCTCCTGTTAGAGAGGCAACAGATGTTGATGAACGACTGTGGAATCCATCTGGCTCTTGAACTCCTGATCGAGAATGGAACCAAACAAAGATGGTTGACGACCGACCTCCTCAACAGTGGATGACTAAGTTGGCACAAGCTTCAGGCACAACATCCTCATTTAATGAGTTTCTGGCAACTCCCATCGACTTTTATGCTTTTATAATGAATCGGCTCAACATTCAAAATCTGACTCAAGATGTGTTGACTGGTCCAACATATGATCTCATGAAAGGCACGTGCAAGAGTGTAGTGGAGTTAGAATACCACTTGGAAGAAGTATTCAAAGCTACCAATGATCAGTTAGATTGGCATAATCCTGAAGGAAGACCTTATCCCCATGATCTCAGCAACCCACTTCCTTTGATTCCGGATGCACGTGGTCGTAAAATCATCCCATATGATCACTTCATCAACAATGATCTCGAATATCTAAAAGGAGGAAGCTCAAGTCGTAAATATACTACCTCAATTACCAAGACAAAGGCTGCTGATTACGGTCATATTAAATGGGTTGAAGACAAAATTCCTAGAAGTACATGGAGTCAGGCACAAGTTGTCTATGACAAACATGCCTATTAGGGAACATATCACTGGGGTCCAAAACGTCAGAGATTCTATGGATATGCTACCAACCTGGAAACTTCAAAAAAGACGTCTACTCAAGGCACAGGATTATCGTTGTTACCAGTCTTAAGATCATGGAATTCTTTGGTTACAAACATTTGGAGGAGATTATAGTTTGAAGACAGGATGATCGGCTGTACAAGTTCTGAGAAGGTGACTTTAAAAGACTTCGTCGCCAGGACATTGAAGATAATGTTTAATCTACTGGTTCAGGAAAGCTGACCAACCTCAATATGGGAGAGAACGGTTAGCACTTAATGTGGCTTTGAGAAAATTTACACAAGACGCATTTGTTTTTATTCAAGAACGTGTGGAGAGTCCGACAACTATCAGATGAAAAGCAACAAAGAATATAAACCTCACCAAACCCGGACACATACTTCTGGTCTTAGAAATCGGACTCCCAACCACTGCTTACTCGTGATAATCCAAGGCAATTAACTATCAAGATGGACATTGGGGCAGAAATCGTTTGATGCGCATTGATGAACTTCACAAGTTCAATGATGGCACACTTGACCATGTTCGCACAACTCTCAATGATATTGCTACTGGAATTCAAATGAAGTATTTGCCAAAGAGGAAATGGTCAAAACAAGACAAGCAGAGAGCTCGGGTGATGATTAACGCCATTGACAAGAAACTCAGGGATAGAAGGTTGATGCGTAGTTTGAAAGTGTTCGTTGCATTTGCGAATTAAGTCCAAAAACCATAATATTGATATTTTTGATTTAGAAATCAATTTTGCAGGTTATAGCTTATTACTATAAGCTAAAATAAGTAACTTTTATGAGCTTATAGCTTATGAAAAGAGCTTGTGAGCTTAAAAATCCAAAATGGGTTCGTTTGGTTTAAAATGATTAACCCGATGGGTTTAAGGCTTTAAGATTAGTTTTCAAGCTTATAGAAATGATAAATGAGCTTATTGAAATAGCTTATTATAACAGCTTATGGCTTATAGCTTGTTAGATACACGAAAAGAGCTTTTTAGGGTTTTTAGAGTGCGTTTGGTTTAGGAAAACCAAATGAGTAAGCTTTAGGGTTTAAGGGCTGATTTCATGAGATCATAAGGATGTATAGGAGCTGATGTATAATCTAAAACAATACAAGAGTTTATAGAACAAGGTGAAGACTTACAAAAGCTTGAATGGGTCAAAATTGATGAAATGGGTCGAACACTTTAAGTTATGAATCAAAGACTTCTTTCTTCTTAAATCTTGGCTTCTACTTAGCTTAAACCTTCTTTCTTCTCTTCTATGGCATGGCTAGAATATGATTTTAAGGTAGTATGAAGTTTTGATGGTGAATTGAAAGTGTATGTATGTATGCGTGTATATATAGTGTAAAGAAAAGAGTATTGCCCAAGTTTACTTGGAGTGGTGACCAAGTTAAGTGGAGTGGTGGCCAAGGTGCTGTAGAGTAGTGACCAAGTAATAGCTAGGGTGCAAGGAGGTGATTCATGGAGCTACTTGAGGTGCTTGAGGTGCTTGATTTTTAGGTTAGAACTAGTTTTAGGTGTTTAGGGTTTTCGTCTAGGTTTAGGTTAGAATTAGGGTTTTGTTTAGGGTTTAGGGTTAAGATTAGGGTTTTAGAATGATTTAGGGTTTAGTTTCTTGGTTTAGAAGTTGTGCTTTAAGTGTTGTAACTTGTGTTAAAGTGGTGGTAAGAAATAAACATGATTTTGGAGGGAAAATGACCTAGTTTGAATTCTATGCATGTTTAACTTGTACTTTGAGCTTTAGGGAGTTGTACATTGGTTTTGGAGGGAATTAATATTCAAAAGTTATGCATTGTACACTTGTACGCATGCCTTGCAAGCTTGAACATTCACTTTATATGTAAACATTTCATATAATTAGGATGTTGATATAAACGTTAACGTTTGAAATCCGTTTTGTAATAACGTTTTGAAAAGTACGTTAAATAGATAACGTATGATAAAATAGAGTTTAAAACATATTGCTTGACATATTATAACGTTTATTGGCTTGCGTGAGCTCGTTTACTTAGGTTATGCAAGTTACGTTGCATAATAGGTGAAGTAAAGTAAAAATATTCCTGTGAAAATGGTTGTACTTAATTTAATAAGTAGATATTACATTGATGACAATTGTATCTAATTTAATAGATGGATAATTACATTGATGAAAGTTGTGGGTTGTTATAGTCTCCCAACCTTGAAAGAAATCTCGTCCCGAGATTTAGTTGCATGTCGGAGTGATGTTCGAAAATAGATGCGGATACTTGGCACAAATTTGATCTTCGCGTTCCCACGTAAATTCTGGTCCTCTTTTAGAGTTCCATCTTACTTTGACTATAGGAATACGACTTTGTCTTAGTTGTTTAACTTCACGATCCATGATTTCTACTGGTTCTTCCACAAAATTAAGTGTGTCATCGAGCCGAAGCTCTTTCATTGGAATGACGAGAGATTCATCAGATAGGCATTTCTTTAAATTAGAAACGTTGAAAGTACTGTGGAGACTACTAAGTTCTTCAGGAAGCTCAAGTGTGTATGCCACTAGGCCGACCCTTTTAAGGATCTTAAATGGTCCAATGTACCGGGGATTAAGCTTTCCTCGCTTTCCGAATCGAATGGCACCTTTTTGAGGTGATACTTTTAACATAATATGATCTCCAACTTGGAATTCCAAAGGCTTTCGTCTTACATTGGCATAACTCCTTTACCGATCTCTTGTAGTTTGCAAGCGTTGTCGAATTTGTACTATCTTTTCGGTGGTTTCATGGATTATCTTTGGTCTCGTGAGTTGAACATCTCCAACTTCGACCCAGAAAACAGGTGATCTGCACTTTCGACCATAAAGTGCCTCGAATGGTGCTGCCTTAATACTGGCATGGTAACTGTTATTGTAAGAAAATTTTACCAATGGTAAGTGTCTTTCCCATCCTCTTCCAGAATCTATAACACATGCTCGAAGCATGTATTCGAGTGTTTGGATGGTTCTTTCACTTTGTTCATCAGTTTCGGGATGATATGCCGTACTCATGTCTAATTGAGTACCCAAAGCATTCTGCATTGATTGTCAAAATCTGGATGTGAAATGACTGTCACGATCCGAGATGATAGATATCGGCACTCCATGCCGTGAAACTATCTCCTTTATATACAACCTTATAAGGGTTTCCATACTATCTGTCTCTCTGGTAGGGATGAAATGCGCTGATTTGGTAAGGCGGTCTACAATGACCCAAATTATGTCATGTCCGTTTGATGTTTTGGGTAGTTTTGTAATGAAGTCCATCGTTGTTCTTTCCCATTTCCATGTAGGAATCTCTGGTGGTATCAGTAAGCCGGATGGCTTTTGACATTTTGCTTTAACTCTAGAACATGTCAAACACTTGCCTACATATTCAGCGATGACTGCCTTCATGTTAGGCCACCAATAGAGTTTCTTTAGATCTGATACATTTTGTCAGAACCTGGGTGAATGTAATACTTTGATTTATAAGATTTATGCATGATCAAGTCTCTTAAATTACCAAAGAGTGGTAACCAACTTCGATTCTTGATACAACGAGTTCCATAAGGACGTACTTCAAATGCTTTGTCCATTCCTCATAGGTTCTCAGCTTCGATGTTCTCTTCTTTGATTGCATCGGTTTGGGCTTCAAGGATTTGTGATGGTAATTTTAGGTGAAGGGTCATAACTAATGATCTAACTTGGAGTGGTTTGATTCGCTCTTTCTGGCTTAAGGCATCTGCTACAACATTTGCCTTTCCAGGATGATAGCGAATCTCACAATCGTAATCTGGAAGCAATTCTAACCAAGGATGTTGTCTCATGTTTAACTCTTTCTGATCAAGGATATGCTGAAGACTTTTATGATCAGTGAACACAGTACACTTTGTGCCATACATATAGTGTCTCCAAATTTTAAGAGCGAACACTACTGCTCCTAATTCGAGGTCGTGTGTGGTATAGTTCTCTTCATGAGGCTTAAGTTGTCGGGATGCATATACAATAACTTTTTCTCTTTGCATTAACACCGCTCCCAGACCTTGGAGTGATGCATCATAGTAAACGACAAAGTCATCATTTCCTTCTGGTAATGCTAAGATTAGAGCTTCACATAGCTTTTGTTTTAGCAGTTGGAAGGCTGACTCTTGGTTTTCTCCCCAGATATACTTCTTGTTTTTCTAGGTTAATTCAGTCAAAGACTTTGCAATTTTTGAATTTTTTTGATAAATCTCCGATAGTAACCGGCAAGTCCTAAGAATTGGCGTACTTTTGTAGGTGTGGTAGGAGATGCCCAATTCTTAACTGCTTCAATCTTGGCGGGGTCAACTTGAATTCCTTGACTATCAATCATATGCCCGAGAAATTGCACGATATTGATCCAGAAATCGCATTTGGAGAACTTGGCATACAATTTTTCTTTTCTGAGTAATTCCAAAATTATCCTCAGGTGATCTGCGTGTTCTTCTTTGTTACGGGAGTAGATGAGAATATCATCGATGAACATTATCACAAATTTATCCAAGTATGGTTTACACACACGATTCATGAGATCCATGAATACAGCAGGTGCGTTAGTTAAACCAAACGACATCACTTGGAATTCATAGTGTCCGTACCTTGTCTTGAAAGCAGTCTTGGGAATATCTTTATCCCTAACTCTCAATTGATGATAGCCTGATCTTAAGTCAATTTTCGAGTAAACACTCGAACCTTGAAGTTGATCAAATAAATCGTCGATCCTTGGTAATGGGTAACGATTCTTTACGGTGAGTTTATTCAATTCCCGGTAATCAATACACATTCTGAAAGATCCGTCTTTCTTTTTAACAAATGAGACAGGAGCTCCCTAGGGTGAAGTACTTGGTTGGATAAAACCTCGGTCTGCTAACTCTTGTAGTTTGTCAGATAGTTCATGCATTTCTGAAGGAGCTAGTCTGTAGGGTGCTCGAGCTACTGGTGCGGCTCCTGGAATTAAATCGATTTGAAATTCTACTTGGCGAACTGGAGGAAGGCCAGGTAGATCTTCAGGAAAAACTTTCGAAAATTCTTTGACTACTGGTATATCTTCCAATCGTTTCTCGGCTGGCTTCTTTTCCATTACTTGGGCTACGAAAACTTGATATCCTTTGGATATATACCTTTTGGTTTTAATACAGGATATGAGGCTTAGTCGGGTTTTACTTTGATCACCTCGAATGATAAAAGTTTCACCGTTGATGGGGATGTGGACGACTTTCTCGTCACAGATAATTCTAACATGATACTTGGATAACCAATCGATACCAATGACGACGTCAAAACTACCGAGCTTAATCGGCATGAGATCAATTTCGAAAGGTTGGTTTAGCAAAATCAGAGTGTAACCCTTGATAACGGTATTAGTGCCTACTAGGTTTCCATCGGCCATTTCAATGTCGTAAGTAGTATCTAATGTAATTGATGGGATATTAAGCTTAAAAGAAAGAGATATGGATACAAAACTTTTATCGGCTCTTGAATCAAATAATACTCTAGCTAGATGTTGGTTTAGAAGGAACGTACCCGTGACTACGTTTAGGTCTTGGTGAGCGTTCTTGTCCCTCAGTAAGTATGCTCTTCCATGGGCACTGTTGTTTGCCTTTGGGCACTAGTTTCTGTAATACCCTTTTTCTCCACAGGCATGACAATTTACTGACACTGGTTGCAGGTTGCTTCCAGTGGCTGGCCCTTTGTTTCTGCAGTTCCTGGTCAGATGACCACCTTGTTGCAAGTCTGACACTTAACAGTGCAAGGTCCTGTGTGATGCAGGGTGCACTTTTTACACAGGGGAAAGCTTCCAGTATACCTACTGTTTTCAGTTGGGGCGGCAGCATAAGCCCTGACAGTTTCTTGCCTTCTATTCTGTTGTTGTTGGTAATCATTGTTGCGGTTGCTATTGTTGTTACGGTTGTTTTGGTAGTTGTTGTTGGTGAAGGTTCTTCTATCATCAAACTTTCGTTTGTGATCATTGGTTCCTTGCACAGAATTGTGCTTTGTTACTTGATCCATTAACCTCTGAGTTATAGTAATGGCTTCCTCCAAAGTTTGAGGCTTTGAAGCGGTAACATTTCCTTCAATACTTCTGGGTAATCCCCCGATGAAGACTTCCATGAGTTTCTCAGAATTTGGCACCATAGTTGGGCATAAGACTGCCAATTCCTGGAATCTTCTAACGTAAGTCTTGAGATCATTCCCTTTTACAGTCAGATTGTAAAATTCATCTTCCATTTTCTTGACCTCAGTTCGGGGACAATACTTCTTTATTAAGAGCTTCTTAAATTCAGACCAGGTGATCTTGTAAGCTTCCTCTATTCCAATAGGCTGGGCGAATGAATTCCACCATGATAAAGCTTCTTCAGTTAGAGTACCAGTAGCAAATTTCACTTTGCAGTCCTCGGTACAGTTACTACAGAGAAATACTGATTCAGTTCGTTCAAACCAGCGGATGAGGCCAACAGTGCCTTTCGTACCTTTGAAATTGAAAGGTTGGAAACTCATAAACTCTTTGTAGCTACATTTTCTTGCTACACGAGCTTCTCTTGGTCCGGTTTTCCTATTGGTATTGTCAACATTTGCCCTGGTAGCAGCTTGTGCTTCCAGAGCTGCGACAACACTATCAGCAACTAGTTTCCTGATGGCAGCCTGAGACATGACTGGTGCTGTAGATGTTGGTGTCCTCTTGGGAGCCATTCTATCAACATTTACAAGACAACACAGAATAAGAATTCATATAATGATAGTCATATCATAAGTCATCGTATAAAAATCAAAAATTTCATACTTAGTGATATTGAATTTATTTGACATATCATTGTATGGATTCTTATTTTGATGCAAGTTCTAACAAAGAAATACACATCCTTTGATATTACATTGTAGGTTATAACAGAAGATTTTGGAATCGACACATTAACACGCATTTAACTCATTAGGTTTCTCGGGGACTGGTTCACTTCTTAGTGGTTTCAGTATGATACCGCGACCACTTAGATAACTCATTATGGATGATACCGTACATGAGTAATCGTAATACAGGACATAAGATAGACAACCACGATAAACATAAATTGGTATCATAAAACAGCGAGGTATAATGGAATCACCACTGTATTAAGTCATAAACAACTTGTCTACATATTTTACATAGTCAAAATTTGACAAGTGTTATTATTTATGCCACACATCCAATGGTTGGATTCTAATAAAAGCTATAAATGATAAGGATCTAGTCTAGTAGTCTGGTGGTGGTGGTCCTTCCTTGTGGTTCTTGAGCTTATGGATCTTGTTTAGAAGATTCTTCATATCTGATTGGTGTCGAACCTGAATATCCTCGATGAGTATCTCCAGAGTAGAAGTCCTGACGCGAGCAAGAATAATCTCGTCATCATGCCTTATTTGCTCTCTCTGAAATTTAGAAATCTGAGTACGGGCTTCTTGAAGTTCAGTTTCTAGTTGGTCAAAATCTCGTTGTATGATTACTCGACCATTACCAAGACCTTTTATCTTATCTTCCATGTGCTCAATGCGCTCAAGAGGGAGCTCATCTAAGTGATTCAAAATAGTCTTGATCTGTTCCTCATGACATTCCAGATGCGTCTTATGAGAACTTTCTCCAATCTTAAATACCTGAGGCGGGGTAGAGAAATCAGTAGAGGAGGGTAATAGGAAACGGGCTCGTTTCTAAGGGCTCATTTCTAAGGTGGTAAAATCTCTTCAGGAAGAAAGAAATCTTGGGGATCAAACAGTGGAAACACTAGAGATGGAGGCAAAACAGTTGGTGGAGCAATAGGAGCTTGTGGCAGAGGAATATGTAATTCATTACTAGTAGCATTATATGCTTGCATGACCTTCATATACGAATCATCGTGGAAAGGTGTGATGGCTAGTGAGGCCAAAAGATACGTAGATAAATCATCTGAAGGATCAGGAGAGGTGTTTCCCGATGAAGCTGGGGAATAGTCTGGTGAAGCCGGGGTATAGTCAGGAGTGTTTGTAGAGGAAAAGGCATCCTCAACATCGAAATCAGATGGGACGATAATAGGGTAGATATAGTCGGAAGTGTTTGAAGACATATTTATGTAACAACCCAGTGTAAATAACATAAGTTATTTATATAATAATCTAATAGTTATGTATCTTTTACATACTATTCAGGAAATGCAGTGGCACGGAGGACTTTCTTGGATGGAAAAAGTTTTTATAGTTAAGGTTTAAACCTTGTTCTCTATAATCGCGGCTCTTGATACCAATCTATAACACCCCCATATTTGACATATAGCAGCGGAAGCTAATCTGGGGTATTACTTCATGAATCATAGTCACAATAATAGAAAACGACTCAAAAGAGACGTTTTTGAAAGATAAGTTCTCATTCATTATTCATCAGAGTTTTTACAAAAGAGGTCCCAAAATACATTTCAAAACATAAAGTTGAATGATACCTTGTTTGGACGTCCTCATGTCCAATGCTCCGTGCCATAGTTTCTCAATTACCTGAGATAAACATGCTAAAAGGATCAACACAAAGGTTGAGTGATATTCACAGTGTTTGCAATGTAATAGTTGAATACAAGTCATTACAAGTGGTAATAATTGCAACGAATACAATTATTATGGAAAATAATATTATTGCCCTAAGCTCATGCAACCAAACATTAACATCCGAAGTCAATTTAACGACTTGAAGGAACAACTGTCCTTAAGGAAAGGTAACTTGCCAAAGTTATCCTTTGTTCTCAAATATAGTGCATTTGGTTACCTCATGTACGGGTACACCAACAAGAGTCGTCACCCCAAATAGATCTATCCACAATATTCACGTTCACTCGTAAGTGACTAATGGTTCATGATTAAGAAATATTGGTAGTGAAAACAAACTTAGGCAATAATATATCAGGATAGCATACAGTTGGAAAACACCTGTATTCATGGTTTATAGCATGTATCTCCCCACGGGAGTTAGAAAATATGTAAAGGTGGAACTATGAACTCACCTTATCAAGGTAGTTGATTGATTTTAAATTTAATTCAAATGAGAGTAAACAGCTTCGTCACGCAACCTGGGGGTAATACGTCAAGTCTTAGTTCGATTGTTGATATTACAAACTTTATTTCATAAAGTTTAACGGTTTTTGGTTTGATAACTTGTGAAAATATCGTATCACTGTTCGGGCTATCATAATCCAGAGGTCATGTAGCGTTTGAGGAGCTAGGACACTTTAAATCGTAAATCTAGCAACTCGTCAAAACGTCTACCCAAATGAAATCCCCTCACATGAAATTCTCTAGTAACGTGATACGTTATAGATTAAATGATAAGATTTTATCATTTTAGGTTTCTTCAAAAGCTAGTGGATGATAAATTATGTTATATTTATAACATAATTGATTTTATAGTGTTTTGATCGACGAATGATAACGACAAATGTGTCGGGCTTTAATAAAAGCGAGTCTTATAATATTTAAATATATTTTTATAGTTAATATAAAAATATTATATTTTATACCTTTAAGAATGTAAAATGACAATATATACCCTTGGTTTATATATATATATATATATAATCCTTTTAATATAACTTTTAAAATCATTAAACCTTTAACTTTCAAGTATGACAAAACAACCCCTGAAGTTTAACTTTAGGATAATTACATTTTCAGCCCCTCTAGTTATATGTTTCAAGAATTTATAATATATACCCCTTTGCATGAAACCATTTGCGAATTAAGTCCAAAAACCATAATATTGATATTTTTGATTTAGAAATCAATTTTGCAGGTTATAGCTTATTACTATAAGCTAAAATAAGTAACTTTTACAAGCTTATAGCTTATGAAAAGAGCTTGTTAGCTTAAAAATCCAAAACGGGTTCGTTTGGTTTAGGAAAACCAAACATTGTGGGTTTATGGTTCAAGGCTTAAACAAGTAACTTATATAGGATCTAATAAAGCTTATGAAAGTTCTAAAACAAGGCAAGAGCTTATAGAACAAAATAGAAAGCTTACTAGTACTTAAAATGATAAAAATGGGTCGAATGGAGCAAAAACAACTTGAAACCTTAAAAGATGAACCAAGAGACTTCTTTCTTCTTGTTTCTTGGCTTCTACTTACTGTATAGTTTCTTCTTAATGTTCCTAGAACTTGTTTAGGGCTTCATTTGAGTATGTGATGAGTTTTTGAGATGAATTGAAAGAGTATGTATGTATGCGTGTATATATAGTGTAGAGAAGGAGTAATGACCAAGTTTTCTTGAAGTAGGGACCAAGTTTTGTTGAGTGGTGGACAAGGTGCTGTAGAGTAGTGACCAAGTAATAGCTAGGGTGCAAGGAGGTGATTCATGGAGCTACTTGAGGTGCTTGAGGTGCTTGAGGTGCTTGAGGTGCTTGGTTTTTAGGTTAGAACTAGTTTTAGGTGTTTAGGGTTTTTGTCTAGTTTTAGGTTAGAATTAGGGTTAAGATTAGGGTTTTAGAATGATTTAGGGTTTAGTTTCTTGGTTTAGAAGTTGTGATTTAAGTGTTGTAACTTGTGTTAAAGTGGTGGTAAAAAATACACATGATTTTGGAGAGAAAATGACCTAGTTTGAATTCTATGCATGTTTAACTTGTACTTTGAGCTTTAGGGAGTTGTACATTCGTTTTAGAGGGAATTAATATTCAAAAGTTATGAATTATACACTTGTACACATGCCTTGCAAGGTTGAACATTCACTTTATATGTAAACATTTCATATAATTAGGGTGTTGATATAAACGTTAACGTTTGAAATCTGTTTTGTAATAACCTTTTGAAAAGTATGTTAAATAGATAACGTATGATAAAATAGAGTTTAAAACATATTGCTTGACATATTATAACGTTTACTGGCTATAAACGTTGATGAAATTGGCATAGGTAGGTTGCGTGAGCTCGTTTACTTAGGTTATGCAAGTTACGTTGCATAATAGGTGGAATAAAGCAAAAATATTCCCGTGAAAATGGTTGTACTTAATTTAATAAGCAGATATTACATTGATGATAATTGTATCTAATTTAATAGATGGAATAATTACATTGATGAAAATTGTGGGTTGTTATAGAAGCCAACTTCAAATGAACCATATCCAAAATAATTTGCGAGACATCTTCATGCTTCCTAGCCGGCTTATTATGAACTATGTTTTTCCTTTCATGCCATATAAAGTAAGAAGTAGCTGCAAGTAAAAGCCGACTAACAATACTATAGGATATTGTAAATCATAACACAATGGAAGATAGATGGGTTAGCCGAATCTTAGAGAGAGAAAGTAGGAGAGAAACCTTTCTAGTGAGAGAAAGTATAACTTGAATAATGAAATGAATAACCACCTCTTTCATGGCATGGAAGAGGCTTATATAGTGTGTTACAAACCGGCCAAAAGGCCTTTGTAGTGGGCTTACACGTTGGGTTTAATACCTGGCCCATTACCGAATGTTATACATTAAACGATTAACTACGAGCGACAATAAACGGTAAAATACACGGGATGACCAAGTCTTTTTCTAATATCTAACAATATCCCCTTAAGGGAGGTCACCCCAGAAAATACTAACTTAAGCTCAACAATCTTCTTATTGATCTTGTGTTCAGCTCGTAGTGTTTGATTCTATATGTGATATCTTGTACTTTGAAGTAGTGATCTTTGTATTGTGGCTTGTGATTGTACTTGATATGTGAACTTGAGCTTCTTTGAGATCATCAGCCAAGTCTAATCTCTGATCATCAACTTGTGGTCTTTCACCGTCTTATGATCTTGTGTCTTGCAGACCGACATGCTCATACCTTTCTTGATCTTGAAAACTTGAATAATTTGTTCTTGAAGTTCTTAAACTTTAATACTTAGCCACTTCCAAAGGGACGTGTAATATCAGAGTTGCGGAAGCTTAGAAACTTATGCTTGAGCTTTCATGATTTCTTTGAGTGTGTCGGTCAAGTATGAGCATGCGGTAATGAACTTGTCTCTGCCAGAACAGGATGACACCATCTCCATCTTTATGTCAACCTGTAATAAAAGAGTTAGCAATAAAGAGAAAAATTGGTTTGAAAATCAGTCGACGTGTTACTTAGTGAAAGTGTTTTTGTGACACATCAAGAGTTTTAAGCTTTTATCAAAGTTCATTAACCATCAATTCATACACTGGAACAAGTTTGATTCTTGTAGAATCACACCATCGTTTCTTTCTAGTTGACACAAGTTTGATCCATTTAGGATCTCACAAGTCACCTACCAAGAGCTTGTTTGATGTTGGCCCTAGCAGGGTTTCCATCTTCACTGTGATACTTAGGTATCACTCGGATGTTCTAGCAGTACCACAAGGATAATGCGTAGGAATCTTATGATAATCCTTGTTTTCATATTGTGTGAAGAACAAGTAAAATAAAATAGTGTCCTAATGAGATTAATTGATGATCTCTTGGCTCTAGACTCAGTTGTGCGTTTTGAGTTTTCAGAAACGCTCCCCCTCAACATGTGCATCGATTAAACAAAAGTGGGTAGCACAAGGAGGATGGAGTATACATATGAGTCCACAAAGTCACATTTTTATCAGTTTTCATATTTAAATAACATTTTCTCCTTTTATAAAAAATTTCAAACCCTTTGATATTTTGGATATCAATTGATTCAAATATGTTAGAAAACTGGGAGAAAAATGTGCTGATTAGTCACAAGCCGAATGGGGAACAAAGTAATGCTCCCCCTGAATCTATGAGGGTACGTGTGAGTGACAAGTATAAAAATTTTGAAAGATTTTGAGTTTAACGAGAAAACTCTTAAAAAACTGTATACTTGTCACTGAACACTTAACTATACACTACATACTTATAATAATGTACATAATATATTATACAAAAATAAGATGATATTGACCTGAGTATCAGAATGATGAAAATTCAGTTCTCTGAATAAGTCTGTAGTCAACATCTCTTAGTCTTCCACCAACAAAGCTTTCGAGACTCCTGCATATTCTCTAAATCTTGAGTCTTCTCTTGATCACCTCCATAAAATCCTTACTCATCCTTTTATCATCCTTAGACCAAATTCGTGTTTCCATGCCCGGATTATACTCATAGAGCTTGAAGTCTTTAATCATGTGATCCAGCTTATCCTATTCAATGTGACATCACTGAACTTGTGCACCTCAGTATCTCGCATCATCTTCTTCTGATCATTTCTATCTCTGTATATTACTGCCCTGGGCTTGCTGACTATGGTGTAGTCTTCTTTGAACAGAAAGTCAGATGCATCCCAATCTGGTTGAGTGAGATTGAGTTTCGTTTGATAAATTTCAATCTCGAGCTGCAGATCTTCCACACGTTTTCTGATGACGATATTCCTTATCCACATGTTAACTGCGTTAAAGAGATGAACTTTGTCGTCCCCAGATAAATGATTGAGCTGACCTTGAAGATGAATCGGGTACATGTCTTCAAAATCATTCGGATGCAGATTTTTGAAGTCAGCTTTCGAGATCTTGTATTCCTTGTAGTCAGCTCTGCGAAGAACAATCTCTTTTAAGTAGGTATACTGATATAAGTTTTATACACGTATAATGATATACGTATAGAAAATTACCAAACTACCCTTGAGGACAAAGGAGGAAAGGAAAATTCTCACAATAATACGTATATTTACCGGTA
>BQNB010043136.1:0-45683 GCA_026074375.1 Tanacetum coccineum | reverse complement strand
CCAAAAGTTACCCTTTTTAGAAAGTTTCTATTTATGAAAGTTTAGTATTTTTGGACGTTAATACCGTCCCTATATATGTTAAGTTTCCATATTTCCAAAACGCACTATCTAAACCTAAATGCCTAATTTCTATGTCCGTCTCGCTAATATATACTAAATGTTACCATTTTTAGAAATCCTACGTTTTAATAAATCTCGACATCACATAAATACGTTCATGACGTTTCTAATGTTTCTAATTTGTTTACTAATGTTTCTATATGTTTTGCCAATATTTCAAAAGCTCAAATATATCCGAAAGTGTTCGAAAACCTCAATTTAATTTCCAAACAACAACCTTTTAGCTTATTTTGCCGAAAAATGTTTCAATCTTCCAGCGGCCGTATCTTGGTCGTTATAAGTCTGTTTTTAGCGTTTTTTATATCGAAACGACCGGGGAGTCATTAACTATCATAATCTTATATTTCTAACACCTTAAACATTTTTAAACACCCCTTAACATAGGTACAAAATTCGGACAACAAGCATGTTTTTATCAAAACGCCTTCAAACTTCATCTAAACTTCACAATAGTGCCTAGTCTAGTCCTAATCTCCATTCACTACTAATCCACCATTAAAACCACATCTAAACCTATCCTAATCCCATCCTTACTATTTTTGCAACACACTTTTTAACTCATCTCACCAATAATAACAAAACTATTTATTTATTTCTTTTATTTTCAAAAGATCACAAACACACAAGCCTTGTTCTTGAATAGAGATTCAACAACCATAAAGAAATCACAAGAAGGACCTTGAAATACTTACAAGAAGAGAGAAATAAAGATGAACACACTAGATCTAATTAGAAAACCTTAGATCTTTAAACCCCAAAACAAATCTTGCAAAACCCTTTTGATAAACCAAAACCCTAACTTTTAATCCTTGCAATAACCCTTAAAATCAATGATAAAACCCTTGGAACACCCTTATATATGGATATAAATGAGATTGGAATGGATAAATCTTGCTTGAAATCAAAACTATGGAAGTGGTTATGTGTGTGTTGTGAACTGTGGGCAAGGGAGAGACAAGAGAGAAGAGAGAAATTTTGTGAGGCTTCTTGTGAGAATGAATGACCTAAAACGAGTTAAGGAAGTATATATAGGCCAAAAGGTTTAGGGTTTAAGGGCTTAACATGAACCATGGCTAGGTGAAAAGTTAAACCATCCACCCTTATGGACTCCTTGGTTCTAACGACATCAAGAGGAAGGGGGACCAAAGTCTCTTTTCTAGCCATTTGGAAATATAAGAAAAGCATAATTTGAATGGTTAGTGAAGTTATGGTCCAAGATTTCTAGAATTTGCAAGAGAGTGTAAGTAAATGTTGGTGCATGGGAGTTTAAGGACAAGAGTGTCACTATCTTGCATGTGTGTGTTAAAATTTAAATTAAAGGTGAAAGATTCCTCCTCATTTAATTAGATATGTGTGTGTGCGCGCGTGTGAATTGAGTAGAGGGAGAGGTTTATCCATGAAATTTTGGACTTCTAAACCCGATATATACGATAACAAGGGTTTTCATGAAAAGATGACGGGTTTCCGGGGTTCCGTTTGATCAAAAACGCGAAAAACCTAATTTGTACGCGAAAACGTAAAAATTGTAACCGGAAGTGTACGTAAACTACGTAACACTTTGAAATGATAAAATAATGCATATAACACGTTGACTAATCCAAGTCCGAAGCCGAAACGCGTCCGATGATGTTTTTCAGAATTTACGCGGGATAACTTCCTGGTTTTACGTCAAATTCAAACGAAACGTATAAAAGTCAAAATAATGATCGGAATAGTTTAAAATGTTGACCTGAAATTCAAGGGGTGTGACATGTTTCTCCTAATCCTGTTGCTTTGTCACACTTGTGATGATCTGTGTAAGTATTTTCTAAGTCATGAACGAATTACACGAACTCGTCGTCTATTTAATATTCCGTTAAGGCAACACACAAGTAAGGTAGTATGAAGACTATTACAAGGCCCCAAAGAGTATATAAAATTCAATTAAAATATCTTAAGAGTGATCAACCATATTAGGGATAAGGTAGTATGAAGACTATTACCAGATGGTATCCTTTCTACACACTCGCGTTTCCCTAGGCGTCTATGCCAATTTAATATCTTATGGCTAGTTTTCTAAAGCCTAACGCGCACATCCATCACAAGAAGCAACATTAAAGGGATCTACAATCTAAGTTTCATACAATCATAAGTAAATACAAATGAGGGTTTAGCATAACATGTTATAAAGAAAGCAAGAACATAAATCAATCAAACAACACATAGACATATTGAATGATTAAAGATAAACAATCTTACTTGATTAAAACATGGATTAAGGTCAGTTACAATAGGGTTTTGAGGCCCTAAGAACGGTCTAAAAGATGCTAGAATAACTAGGGTTCGTCTCTTAAAAGTTATATAAAGTTACACACTTAAAACCCTAAAATCAGTTTTGTATTTATATGAAAAGCGACGCGACGGCGTCTCTTTGAAGCCATGACGCCGTCGCCACGTCGATGATTCTAGATCCTCTTTAAGGCGGCTATGGTCTGACGCTGTCACGAAATCCTTGACGCAGTCACTTTTTCCAAATCACAACGGCGTCGCTTTATACTTGCGACGCCGTCTCCACGCTCTGTATGCGTGGTTCTTCAAGATACTTGGTGTAGAGCCGTATTCTTGTCTGTTTCTTCTCCAAATGAGCCCAAGTCACGTGTATTTCCTCCAAATGCCATCCAAGTGCTATATACCTGAAAACAAACGATTAAGCACATAATCTGGGCATATTTGTATGATTTAGGGAGTTAAATGACCCCGAAATAGTGTATAAAATAAATGACACATCATCAAAACTCTAGAGGTTTACGCCTCACATCAGCGTAACTCTTTTGGCGATCACGAGTAGCTTAAACCCTATTTTTAATTTGGATGATCTTCTCGGTTGTTTCAGGAATGATCTCTGGACCAGTAAGTTGGCTATCTCCAACCTTAGTCTATCAGACCGGTGATCGACACTTACGACCGTATAGTGCCTCAAAAGGTGCAACCTTAATGCTGGTATGATAGATATTATTGTACAAAAACTCCACCAAAGGTAGATGCCTATCCCAAGCTTTTCCAAAATCTATCACAGAAGCGTGTTGCATGTCCTCTAGCGTTTGAATGGTCTTTTTACTTTGACCGTCAGTTTGTGGATGATAAGCAGTGCTCATGTCCAGTTGAGTAGCTAAAGCTTTTTGTTGCGACTGTCATAAATGAGATGTGAATCTGCTATCTCTATCTGAGATAATTAAGACTAGCAATAAACGCCTAGAGTCTAGTCTCTTTCAGTAAACATTCGTAGTCTCGTATGGTATGGAGGGTTCCTTCATTAATTGGCATAAAATAAGCAGATTTTATGAGACGGTCAATGATAACCCAGATCGTGTCATGACCGCTTGACGTCTTGGGCAGCTGGGTAACAAATTCTATTGTAATCCTTTCCATTTATTACTGGGATTTAGTTGTAAAAAATTTAACCTGATGGTTTTTCTTTCTAATATTCAGCCTTAACTTTTGCACACGTCAGAACTTGCTGACATAGGTGGTGATTTAAGCATTCATATTAGGCCACCAATACAACTTCTTAAGATCCTAATACATCTTATCCGATCCAAGGTGGATAAAGTACTTGGACTTTTTTTGACTCATTCATGATCAGGTCTCTTAATCATCCAAAGCATGGTAACCAACTTCGTTTCTCGATACAAAGGGTTTCATCGAGACGAGTCTCAAACTCTTTATCCATACCACAAAGGTTTTCTTCCTTAACATTTTCCTCTTTCATTGCCTCGGCTTGAGCATTCAAAATTTAGGATGAAAGGTTTAAATCGATTGTCATCATTAAGGCTCGAACTCGTAGCGGCTTAATCCTTTCCTTTCGGCTTAAGGCATCTGCCACCATGTTCACCTTTCTCATGTGATAACGAATCTCACAATCGTAATCACTGAGTAGTTCCAACCATCGATGTTGTCTCATTTTTAACTCGTTCTGATCAAGAATATATTGCAAGCTCTTGTGATCAGTGAACACAACACACTTCGTACCATACATATAGTGTCTCCAGATCTTTAGAGTGAACACTACTGCTCCTAATTCCAAGTCATAGGTCGTGTAATTCTTTTCATGAATTTTGAGTTGTCAAGAAGCATAAGCTATGTCTTTCTCCTTTTGCATTAACGCCGTACCCAATCCCTTATGCGAAGCATCACAGTAAACCATAAAGTTTTCACTTCCTTCGGATAAGGATAGGATTGGTGCACGACAAAGCTTCTGTTTCAACTGTTGAAATGCCTCTTCTTCTTTTTCTCCCCATTCAAACTTCACACTCTTCTGGGTCAACTTAGTCATTGGCTTAGCGATTTTTGAGAAACTTCGATAAATCGTCGTAATTAACCGTGCAAGACCTAGATTTTAAAAACGAATTTCTGTTGGGGTCTTAGGCGATGCCCAATCCTTGATTGATTCAATCTTGGTGAGATCAACATGAATACCTTGGCTATCAATCACATGACTGAGAAATTGCACTTTCGGGAGCCAAAATTCACACTTGAAAATTTAGCGTACAATTCCTCTTTCTTTAGTAACTCCAAGATTTACTTCATATGTTCTTTATGCTCTTCTTGGCTATGAGAGTATATCAAGATGTCGTCTATGAATACTATCACAAACTTATCCAAATACGGTTTGCACACCCGATTCATGAGATCCATGAATACCGCCGGTGCGTTGGTCAATCCAAAAGGCATTACTTGGAACTCGTAATGACCATAACAAGTCCTAAATGCCGTATTTGGAATATCCTCTTTGTAAACTCTGAGTGGTGATAACCGGACTCAGGGGAGGTCGATGCTTCGAGTAAAACACTCGAGTGCCTTTTCAGCTGATCAAACAGATCATCGATTCTCGGAAGCGGATAACGGTTCTTTACAGTAAGTTTGTTCAACTCACGGTAATCAATGCACATCCTAAAAGATCCGTCTTTCTTCTTGACAAACAAAACCGGATCTCTCCAAGGTGAGGAACTTGGTCTTATGAATCCCTTGTCAGAAAGTTCTTGCAATTGATTCGACAGCTCTTGCATTTCAGACGGGGCTAATCTATATACGGGGATCGCGCTAAACAGTGCAACACCCGGACAAAGTGGAGTGTGGAATTCAACCTTTTGAGTTGGTAGAAGCCTGTCAAGTCCCTGGAAAAAATCCCCGCACGATCGACACGTCCTCAAGTCCGCTTCTCCTCCACTTGTCTCCCCTTCCTATCAGTAAATAATGCCAAAAGTACATGGACACACCCCTTCTGATTATACTTCCGGTCTTTTTGTGCACTGAAGGATATTCGAATCACGCAGAACTACATACTCCCACCGTCGCTTCTATCACCTTGAATCGTTAATATTTCATTACCGAACGGAATACGAACAATCTTCTTGTCACAAACGATCATGGCGTGGTACTTGGACAACCAATCCATACCAATAATAATGTCGAAACTACCGAGTTCTATGGTCATTAAGTCGATGTTGAAAGGGTGATCTAGCAAGTTTAACGTGCCTAATTACTTTGGGTAGTTTGTGCACTCAATACTCATCCAATCTTCAACATTCATTGTAAGAATTCTAATTACATGTTCTTCATTCATTTTATGCATTCTATGATGTTTATATATCACCTATTGATGTTTGCTAAAACACACATCATTTATAACTCGGAAAACACTATTAAAAGGACTAAAAATGCTAAAATATGGATAATTATCTTGCAAATATGTTTGTTTGGTATTTTTATCCTTGCATAAGGTAAAGAGGATCTGAAAACGGTGCAAAAACAAGAATTATTGGGCTCAATTTGGTCAAGTCTAATTATTACTCAAGCTAAGATGAAGTCGTGAAAAGTCCCCGAGCATGCCATTAGAAAGAGCACGGAAAAACGAGTCCAACGGTGCCCTCAGATTTTATTAGGCCAGCCCGTTACCCATTTTTGTGGGCCGGGCCAACCCACTTTTACAAAGAGCTTAATTAATAAAACCTAGGCCCAATAAAAGCCCAAGATGAAAGTTTCAAAATCTGATTTATTAAAAAATGGTGATGTAAGCATGATGCAAGGTCATGTGCACCAAAATTAAATAGAAGCCTAGCACATGACTTCCCACTATGATAAAAAGAGGCAAATCAAAATTGGACATGTGGCTAGTTTCTTGTTATAACTTCTTAAATTTGAGCCATGTCTGTGAACGAAATGATCTAACAATCCAAGGTTTGGTGCGTTTCATTTAAGCAATTTATAAGTCCACGTGGCATTAATATGAACGGATGATCATTGCACTTTTCTTCTCGATCCGGATCACACAAAACAAAAAAGGAAAGCCATATGATTGGCCAATCAATCATACTAATGATTATGGACAAAGTTACAAAGATTACCCCTTGGGCTCTTATAAAAGCTCACCCGCTCCCCTCAAGTTTGGCTGATTAGGAATTAGTTTTTGTAGTTTTCTCTTTAGATTTTCAGCTTATTTTAGTTTAGTAATAGTTTATTTCATTTTTCTGGCTTATTGTATCTAGCTTATTTCACAAGCTTAGTAGTATGATGTAATAAATTTGGTTTAAAGTTGATTATAGATCTCGTTTGGATTATCTTTTGCCTAAAATCATTCGTTTCTATTTCTTTTTGTTAGCTTACTCAATAAGCTGATTTTTCGTGCTTATTCTAACAGCTTATTATTCTCAAAAGTTTTTAAATGCTAAGAAAAATGATCCTATAAGAAGCCATCTAAAGCTTAAAGCTCATTCGATTCATTTTCATTTGTTTTTAAAGTACTTTTCAAATGATAAGCTACAATAAGTTTGAAAATAGCTTATAGTTGTGCTTTCTTGATTTTGTTTTAATAGAAGCTCATATTTTAAGATAAAATAAGTTTCTAAGTAGCTTATTTGGTCGAATATGAGCTTACATTGCTTAATCAAATTTTTGAGTGCTTATGTGCTTATTCGATTTATCATTCTAGAAGTTTTAATGCTTATAGCGTATGCTATGTCCTCGTTGCTGATTTCAGTTTGCTTATTCGAATAGTTGAGTGCTTATTTTGTTTGTAAAAAGGTTTATTAAGTTTTTCTAGTTGTAGATCTAGTTTTAGTTTTTATTCGTTCAGCTTGTTGTGTCAATTTTGAGCTTATCTAGTTAAAAGTGCTTATCTCTTTCATCTGGTACTCGAAGTAATCCTAGCTTTTTGAGTTTGCTTATTTGTTTATGCTTAATAGTAATAAGTTTGGTTCGTGATAAGTTTGAGCTTAACCGGTTTATTTTTTGTAACTTTCGTTTGAATTGCTAACTCAAATAAAGATTTCTTGTGCTTATTTAATAGGGGAATCCATAGATGTCAGCTTATTCGATTGTGCTAATTGTTCTGGCTTATTATAAGCACTTATCTAGTTCTTTGTTTTCAAACCTGCTAATTTGAAATCTTAACTATGTCACTTTTGATTTGGAGAATAAATTAGAACTTTGGCACTCGTTTCTGAGGATTTTGGTTGGAGACTTTCATGTTGGGGACCGTTTGGTTTGCAAAATTGTATCGAGCCCATTTTTAGTTTATGTGGTGGTTTTGGAATTGAGAGTATGAAAACATAATATATGAGATATTTGATAGTGTTTAAACATTGACTGGCTGAACATTTGAGAATTGTATATTCTTTGTTTTAGTGACCTATTATCATTTATTTGTGTTAACGCAGGAGATGTTCTGGTTAGGGTTCAAATTAGAGCTCACGTTGACAACTTACGCGATTTAACTTAACTTTTACGATTAAAAGCTAATGCGTACAATATTAAAAATAAGTAGTGAATTTATTGTCGACTTCCATGATCCTAAAACACGGGGTGTTATAGTATTCGTTTAAATTGCGGGTCTCCAATTCGGTTCCATTTTCTACTCTTTTTCAATTAATTAGTGTAGTTTTTATTTTATCATTTTATAATATTGTTTTAATTTTTGTCATGCTTAGTGTAGATTTATTTTTGTCATTAAATGCTATGTTTGTTAAAATTAATTTGTTTATGAGTAGTGAGTAGATATCTTGTGTTTGCTAAGTGATTAGTGATTTGGAATTTAAGGGCGGGTTTAAAAAGGTAAAAAAAAGTCATTAGAATTTTTCCAATTTAAATATCGTCATTTATTTTTAATGCAATTTAATTACTTGTCATTTATTTTTTAAGAATTTTATTTTATTTGTCATTTAATTTCTTGAACCTAAGCCCGCACTTGATGAACATTTCACGTCATTTAGCAAGCATATTAGTCATTTATATATTTAGATCATTTTTAGTATAATCTTGTAGTTTTAAATCTTAGAATTAATATTAGTTTACTTTTTAGTATAAAAATAGTTTAAAACCAAAACCAAAAACTTAAATGACAATCAAGCTCGATTTTACAACTTGAACGTAGATCTCCATTCACCTCTCGCCGAGGAAACGACCCGGAAGGTTTTTTGATAATTGCTTTGGTTAAAAGCGATTTTCTCAACCCGACGAAAAATACTTACTATACTATTATTGATTATATCCTACTATACTATATATTATATATATATGTATTAGGGACGGATCAATGGCTTTCTTCAAATTTCTCATAAAGAATGATTTCATCCTTACCATCTTTGTTTTTAATGGTAGGTTTATAGTTGCCATAAACTATAGTGTGCCAAAGATCAATATCCTTATACTTCACATAAGTTTCAACATGATATTTCCAATATATAAAGCAATTAGCCTCAAAGAGAGGTGGACGTTGCATAGATTGGCCTTCTTTGTAGTTTTCCAAATCCATTATCGTTTTAAAGATTTAAAATACAATATATTTTAAAAACTTTGGTAACCTACCTCTGATACCAATTGTGGAAAATTAGAACGGGGGTTGAATAGTTTTCTTGTTTTAAGATTTACTTTTCAAAATTTTGTTATGATCTTATGTGAAGTTTGCTTAATATTAATGTTTTGGTTAGTAAATAAATATAATGCAAGAAAGTAAAGAGTTGGAGAGATTCAACCAAGACACGATTGTTTATAGTGGTTTGGCTATAATGACACCTTTCTTGCCCTACTCCACTCCCCGAATCACCTACTCGAGAGTTCGTAAACACTAGTCACCAATCTCCTTTAACTGACAGAGAAGCCTCACAACGTTCCTTACACCTTTAAACGGTACAAAGCTAGATACCGGATTCTTCACAAGGTAGAATCACACCAACACTACAATACTTGGTTTATAATGAGGATGATAGTAACTACAACTACTATATAATGTACAATAATCAGAAGTATGATCTTGACAATGCAATGGAGATGTGAAACAAGGTACTTGGAGCTTGATCGTCTCAAAGGGGTGTTTGGAAATTTCTTCCTTTAAGATAATTACCTACAAATGCTAGAAAAAACTAAACAAGAGCTAAAGAAAGGATGATGATTAGTAGATTAGAGAAAGAAAATGATAGTCCTAAATAAACTGATAGGACTTGTGATCTTTTAAGCTCAGATTGTTTAGATCATTATATCTAGGATTAATAACAATGATAACAATATGCACAGCGGAATTAAATAAAGAACATCAATGTTATTTGAACAAGGTTTTATTACCATACGTTTCCACCCAGCCTCAAATCTATATGATCAGTATAGATTGTGTTACCACCTGTAACAGGGATCAAGTTATCTTGATCTTGAGGCTAAACCACACAAACTAGACATCTACATCTCTCTCTGGGATACACACACACACATATTTTCTTTTGTGTATATCAAACTACACGCCTATGAATCTCTTTATATAGAGAGATATCAAGGCTTACAAAGGAAGATAAACATTAGACAACTAAATCTTTTAAACATTTAAGGAATATCTTTTGTTATCTTTATCTTCTTAAAGAGATCTTCCAAATCTTCATCTTTTGATATCTTTGACCAAATATTCCATAATTCTCCATCAGCTTGTAGAATTGTTTAATGACGATTTTGATCCTTTTGTTTCATTACTTGTTTCTTTTGTCTCATCAAATCTATAATTCCCAATAATCTTCCCCTATTTGATGATGACAAAACAAACATGTTCTTGTACGAACTTCATCATAAAGCCTTAATAAAATCAAAGCTTCCCCTGAAGTTGAGATCATGGATTTCCCTGAATAAAACAAACTTCTCCTTAAGTAGATTTCCTTTGTACCATGCCATGTCACCACACATAATAAGCTACAAATCCTATCTCTGTAATCTTCTTTCCCTTTTTGTCATAATCCAATAGGGGTCTTGTGAAGATAAGCAACTTGAATCTTTACAACTACAAATCATATATCACACTACTAATCCAGCTTTTTAATGTCTTAAATTACCCTCCATGACGCATAATAAGAATAATGAATTTAAGACAGTAGAAACTTAAACTAGCAGTAGTAATAAACAACTAGCAGTAGTAATGAAATCTTTTACCTCAAGTGGTGCATGAGCATAACCTTATGGTTAAACATTTTGGCAATAAGCTTCCCCTGAAACCTATATGTTAACCATCTCTTGAATCTTCTATTTTGTAGGCTTTATGTAATGATCACTGATGAAGAAAACTAAGTATAACCAACTTGATACTGAAGTAGAATAACCCAAACTTGTGTCTTATGTCTTGTACTATCCACGTGACTCCAAACTCATACCAAATCCAAAGTATAAGTAGATCGCAACCTCTTAACAAAATCCTTATCTTCTATGAGACACATAACTAAAGTGATAGCAAATATGAGCATTGAGCACCATAAGATAAATCACACACCTTTGCTAGATTTGTCAAGTCTTCGTCACATCGTTTCTAAGCACGAACAAGTTATCTTCAAAGTGTAACACCCACTTTAAGATATGATAAGAACATGCATCCGAAAAAACTCCACTTCAACTTCAAATAAGTGATAAATAACCACCTTCGTAATTAATTCTTCCAATAAATACGAGCCTTTAAACTTTTAAGAACATGTAAACCAAAACCAAAAACCCAAACAGTAAACACCAAAAACAAACTTGTGTTTCTATTTTGTTCGAGATCCACTATCCATGTAATGTCCAATATTTGTTGATACTAGCAGTTTTAACTTTAAGGCCAACAGTAGAAACAATCCAAGCAGCAGAAACATATAACTGGCAGTATAAATTATATTAACTTACTAACAGTTTTAACTTAATACTGCTTTCATATTATCAACTCAAGCAGTATTAACAACCTGGTGTACGAACCCAATCAGCATTAACTCTTATTATTGGCAGCACTAAGTAAGTATTGGCAGCATTAAGTTTACATAAGCATCATTAACGCGAACTAGCAGCACTAATTAACGAGCAGCACTAAGTATGAACAAGTAGTGTAAAATTTACCTTCGGAGTAGAAACATCAACGCGAGCAGTACTAACTTGTAACCACTGTTTAAGGATACCTTTTATTTTTTTTTAAGTATCCAGACGACACTTTTTAGTGTCACAAAGCTGTTACTAATCTGTCACTAAACTGCATTCTCCTTCCTCCCATAGTTTTTAGCAACACTATCTATCACTAAACTGTCACTAATCTGTCACTAATTTTCATTCTCCTTCCTCCCATTCTGTTAGTGACACTTTTTAGTGTCAGTAAACTGTTACTAATTCGTTTTCTCTTTGCAGTACAAACGTATAGAAGCAACATTAATACGTAATCTTGGCAGTACTAATGTTACTTACAATCAAACCAGTACTACCATTACTAATTTATTATGTACTTGACATCTTTAAATTAAACATATGCGAATATCAACAGCCCTAGGTATCCCATTGTTCCTATTCAAATCTGTTGTAACAGGTACAGACTTTGAACTTTTCATGCCCACTTAATCAACAGTACTAATAACCCGCAGCACAAAGACAAAACCCTAATTTATATCGTTTTATATATATAACTCACTTCCAAACCCTAGAAAATGATTAAATCAAACATTGCGACCAGATTAGAACATAAAGAACCAGTAGATAATCAAACCCTCGCCGTCATTACTGCATTTAATAATAGCATCTGGAACAGACCTTGAACACCATCAGACCAGTTTGTCGCAACTGCTGCTTCTTTGTACCTTTCAATCATATTGACACCTGCTGTTTATAAAACCTTAATGTGAAACCCTTGTTTGCCGCACATCCTTGCTGTCAAAACCAATCATCATGTACCTAATCTTCAAGAAGCCTTGCATTATAGAATAACCAAACCCACTATATCTTAAAGCTGAAGACCATGCTTTTCTGCTTTTATGAATTAGGGTTTGTAAGAACCCTAGTTTTACCGAAATCACCTTTTTACCTTAAAACAGAAAATAAATATGAACAAAACCATAGATCAAGATCCGCGAGGCGCTGATACCACCTGATAGTCCTAAATAACTTGATAGGACTTATGATCTTTTAAGCTCAGATTGTTTAGATCATTATATCTAGGATTAATAATAAAAATAACAATATGCACAGCGGAACTAAATAAAGAACATCAACGTTATTTGAACAAGGTTTTCTTATCATACGTTTCCACCAAGCCTTAAATCTATATGATCAGTATAGATCGTGTTACCACCTGTAACAGGGATCAAGTTATCTTGATCTTAAGGCTAAACCACATAAACTAGATGTCTACATCTCTCTCTGGGATACACACACACGTTTTCTTTTGTGTATATCAAACTACACGCCTATGAATCTCTTTATATATAGAGATATCAAGGCTTACAAAGGAAGATAAACATTAGACAACTAAATCTTTTAAACATTTAAGGAATATCTTCTGTTATCTTTATCTTCTTAAAGAGATCTTCCAAATCTTCATCTTTTGATATGTTTGACCAAATCTTCCATAATTCTCCACCAGCTTGTAGAATTCTTTAATGACGATTTTGAACCTTTTGTTTCATTACTTGTTTCTTTTGTCTCATCAAATCTATAATTCCCAACAGAAAATGCTTAGAAAATTAGTGAACCAAACATAAGAAATGGCTTGGTATTTATAGCCAAAAAACTACACTATAGCCCGGTTCTGCCGGTTCTGTTACAGAAAGGAACCGGGCAGTGTTCTTCAATGGAACCGGCCAACAGTAACCAAATCTGAATTTTGATATGCAAAATCTTAAGAGATCATATGTAATCTTGTAAAATTATCCTAAGATATGTTGTATTTGATGATGTCATGAATGATGTAATTAGTATTTAAACTATTTACTTATAATTCTAAGTATTTCTAAAAATGGAAATGTAAGAGCTGATATAACATGAGTGTGATTTGGGTAGTTTACTTTAATGCGGTTTTATTAGTTGTTATCAACAAAACATAGTAAGATCGTAAGATAGAAATAAACGTTTTTACTGGTTTATTTGTATTAACACATAACATTAGACTGGGGGCTTGATGACGTACCGTCCGCTCTGCTTACGAGCATTACCGTCACTCTGGTACGTAGTCTACCATTTGTATAAAGGGTGATGACGTATTCTCCTAAAGGATGAAGCCTACGCTTTCGTCCTACATCGTGTTGGCATAAAGTCATTCATAATGGCTACCACAAGGGAATCTGTCAACCTTTACCCAAAACACTCATAGAGTCTAACCTCTGTTGAGTTCAGAGACCCCCTTCTCCTTGAACACCCCCTTCTCCTTGAACACCCCCTTCTCCTCGAATACCCCCTTCTCCTCGGAGGCCCTTCCTCTTTAGAGGCCCCTCTACGAGTTCGAAGCTTGGCCTCCGACAAGATTCAAAGCCTAAAAGTCACAACCTCTCTGCCTACAAACATGGAGCTGGTCAAATAGAGTTGGTCAAACAAGATATGGTCAAGGAAGAGCTGGTCAATAGCCATGATCTCTTAAGACCTGGTCAATAGGCATTATCTTTGTAACTGTCACCCATGATCTCTGCCATGACATTCATAAATGCATCCCACACCTCTATCATTATGCCTATAAATAAGGAAGCCATCACAAAGGTATGTAAGCTAACTTTAACCATGAGATATATTCTTCTCTATCTTAATACTTCAATAACATAATCATAATGACTGATTCTCACACCGAAGGTGGCTCTCGGGGGCTTCCCCTAGGCTCTGTCTAACGTTGTGTCTTCTATTTCTTATATGCAGGTTATCTTGTACTTGGCATCACCACCATATTATTCTCCGATCACCATCGAAGCCTGGTCTTGCCGATATTTGCACAATTAGTTGGTGATTGAACACATTAAATTAGAAACACATATTCCTTATCTAACTGTCATCCAACAGTTATGGGTCTCATTTTTCCCTTTTTCACTCAACAAATCCTACTAGGCATTTAATGCTCACTCCCACACACTCTATCCCTTCCCAAAATGTCTTTTCACATCCTACCATTATCCCAACGTCATGCCTGTAAAAGTGCATGATAATATAACGACTAAACATCAGCCGAAACTGTAGGGATAGTGAGAGACGTGGGTAGTGGCATTTAATGTGAGATACCAAACATCTTTTAACTTTTTTTCAGAATGAAAAGTTTAAAAATATTAAAACCTTTTCTCATTTCACCTATAAATACCCTATCCAAAGGAGTAACACATACATAAATTTTCAAAAAGCAAACAAACTCTGCTAAAATTTTCTCTCAATAAAAAGTGTATGTGTTCTTCAATTTTTTTGGGTAAAACATCATTTTCAAACCATTTTTCTTTGTCAAAGTTGTGTTAACATCTAAGATATCCATCTTAGTGTTATTCCTCCTTGATAACATATCAAAAATTTCATGACAGCGATCAAAGTTGGATTCAACTTGTGACCATCTAGTTTTTGATATTTGCCATTGTCCTTTGAAAAAAACTATCAAAAATGGCAGCAAACCAAGCAATCGAATATGGCCCTTAATGTGGTGATTTAACTGATGAATCAACTATTTTTCATAGCAACAACTTTGTGGGAAATTTCAACTATCGACAAAGTGCCCCAGCCTACAAACCGATTTATAAATTCTTGATGAACTGCCCACCGGCTGAGGCTTTTACAAAAACTCCCTCAGGACTTTACCAAAACTTCCTCTAGGAATTCTGGTGTACTGCCATTGCCTATGACCCAACCCTACCAGCTGATGACTCTGTGGCTCGTCCACTTAAGGAGTACAAAATCAAGTTCACAGTGGTGAATGGCAAGAAGCCATTGACCCTTGACTACAAAACCTTTTATGAATCCACTGGTCTTGATTACAACAAAGGCAAATATGTGTCTCATCCCTCTCTTGAGGCTGTTAAGGCTGAATTGGCCAAGATTGTCACCAATGAAATCATGTTAGACATGACCCCTATTCTGGAGACCTCTTTTTCTATGGCTTAGAGAATCCTATTTACTTTTTTTATTTTGGTTCTCAGCAGGAACTACTTATCCACTAAACAAATTAATTCTATTTAGTTGATGATAGCCTATTGTCTCATCACTGGGACAAAGTTTGACATAGAAGATATCATTTACAGTGATCTCGTAACCAGGCTCACAAACAAGTCTAGGCAAAAATACGTTTCCTACCCTAGATTTGTTTCATGTGCCCTTGCAGAGTTACTGGGTCCTGAATACACTCAGGATGAAAATTTTAGGAGTCTTCCTAACATCCTGAGTAACTCTAATTTTACAAAGGATCCATACAAAGTTACTAATATTGAATTGACTGCCTCAATGATTGTTAAAAAATCTTGAAACCTTAGTGTCTCCACTCCCTTTTTTAGGAAAGAAAAAGAAGAGGAAGTCTCAAACTGTGTCTAAGCCTAAACCAAAGACACAGGGCCCTGAGGCTTCAGGTTCACTGCCTCAAAAGATGAAAAAAGTCCCTAACAAAAAAGACCACCCCTCAAGCCACTAAAACACCACCTACTGAGGAAGTGCCAACAGAGGATTTTGATAAAACCCAGTCAGCCTCCTCGGGATAAACTGTTCATCCTCAAGATACAGAGAGAAACATACAACTCAGTGTTAAAGGATTCCATTCTCCACTCAATGAGGGCACTCGTAAATCACAACCTTTGCCTTAGGGTAAAACTACCAATCCCAAATACTTAGGGGGAAACGATCAGCCCACTGATAAGGGATTGCCTTCCACGATTCCTGATGAGGGTACTGGTAAAATCATGCCTTTATCTAAAGGGTCACGTGAGGACAAAGACTCAAAGAGATTAAAACCACTCGCTGATATGGAATCACAAACCCTTCCTATTACTGATCTCTTAGGGGCTGATGTTGAGGACCATATGGAAGAGACCCAGTCTACTGGAGTTGAGGTATCGGTCCCTAACCAAAATAAAGGCAAGACTTCTATTAAAGTGAAGCTGGATACTCAAACCTTGTCACACACTACTGCTGCTGATGTTCAAGCCCTATTTCTTTTTTATGATGAGCTTATTGAAGAAAGTGATGATGATGTCTTTGAGGCTGGTGATGAAATGGATGAAGATATCCAACAAGCTGATGAAGAAGAAACCAAGTCTCTTAAACTTTCCAAAGAATAGTCCACTGAAGTCCTAACTGAAAAGCCAATCTCTTAAGAGCATCAGTCTCCTATACCTCACAAAGAGAAGCCTGAATCCTCATAAGCTTAGAAGACTGATGCATCAGACTCAAAGTCCTCATCATGCTCTGAATCTCTTAAGCCTTATGAAAACTACATGACAATCACTAAAAGGCAATTGGTAAGCAATCTCCAAAACTTCTCTAAAGTTATCTATGCTCATGTTTCTGAAGATCATTGGGAGAAGCATGAGGAAGTTGCTAACTCATACACTGATTTGAAATAGAATCTTGAAAATTTTTGTTGGGATGTATTGATTTGATGATACAAAAGAATGAAACAAAAGGGTCTAGTTCGACATTATTGAATTTTAGAAGTTGTAGGATTCTAGAAGACTTGCTTAAAAAGATAAAGATCATGATTAGGAAAGATCTAGTTTCCTAATATTTGTAAGTCTAGATGGACTCTATATATAAAGAGATCCCTAGACATTGTTTATGTGTGTGTTTTTAAGGTGTTTTAATCATGTTTTAGGAAAACACCAACGATCTCAATCTCACCACTTGAGATCGTTTTAGCCCTAAGATCAAAGGTATATTTGATCCCTGTTATAGTTAGGTAACACGTTTTATCATGATCAAATAGAATTAGGGCTTGTATGAATGTAAACCTTGTTAAATAACATAGTTTTTGTTTAAGTTCCGATGCGCATCAACAAACTTTGTTATTATAGATCCTAGATGAGTTCTAAATGGTCTTCACAATTGGTATTAGAGCCATGTGGCTCTTGATCTAGGATCTACAAGGTTTTTCAATCAAACAGAAGAAAGAAAATAGCTTAGGGTTTCTGTTTTTGATAATAAGTAAAATTCGGTGACATTATGGTGTTCAACAAACTCTAATTCAGTAAAGCAGAAAACCCTCTCTAATCCGATCTGCTATTTATTAAAGATTATCTAGGAGTGCTGATTTGTGCTTATTTCATTGTTCTTAAACAACAAACGAAACCCTAACTTTTAGGGTTTTGGTTAAGACTGCTACAGTCGCGACAAGAAATCAGAAGACACAAGGAGACTCAAGGTTCTGATTGTTGGGAGCTTGTGTCGCACCAGGTTGCTGGTCTGGGTTTTGGAGAGTAAAGACACAAGGTTTGCCATTAGGATTGTCGGTTTTAAAGTCTCAAAAGGTTTTGAGGTTTTCTAGGGTTTTAAAAAGGCAGTTACTACTGCTAAGCTTAAAGCAGATTACTACTGCTGGGTTTTCAATATGCTTGGAAGATATTTTCGCAACCCTTTTCATAGTGAATTGGTGTGAATTGGTTCATCAATCCCTTTTGATTTATTCTTAAAGCTGTGGAAGAAACCCTAAGTTTTAGGGTTTATCTCAATCATTATCATTACAGGTCGTGGGGATAGAATCACAATGATGGTGGTGATCCTTGATTTAATGTACACTCGTTCTTATTATATCAATGTTGTGGTTCGAATCGTTAGTACTGCTTGATAAAGTTCAACATCATTAGTACTACGAGTTGGGATCTGGTGATTCTTGGAGGTTTATGATCGAATTTTATCAATCTAAGATGTTTTTGTGTGATTGTTTGGACAGTTGGGGATAACCCTAATTTAGGGTTTATTATCGTATTGGTCGTTGCACAACACATGAATAACAAAATAATGGCAACACCAATGGCAGAAGACACAACATCATTCGAAGATGACCAGTTTGCATTCATGTCAACTGAAGATATTCAACGCACTTCTTATTTACTTGATAACAAGATTAGTATACTTAAAGAGGAGTTGCAATGAAAGAATTTGGAATTGGATTTGTTTAAGGAGAAGATTAAATTGAATAAGCAGTTTCCTTATTTGGTTAGCAATATTGTTGAAAAATTCTTTGGAGTTTAAGCTGATTCGTGATTGTATGTTACTTAATGCTGCCAGTATATACTTAATGCCGCTAGTATATACTTAGTGCTGCCAGTATAGAAGAACAGTAGTAATCCAAGACTTAATACTGCTTCATACATGGTTACTACTGCTTGACAAAAGTTAATACTGCTAGTTAGTAGTTAATACTGCTAGTGTATTTTTACTACTGCTCAACCATTTGTGATGCTCTTCATTGTTACTACTGCTTGGTATCGATTACTATTGTTAGTCATTTTTAGTGTTGCTCTTTATGGATGGTACTACATGGTAATCGTTACTACTGTTGGTTAGTTATTCGTATAGATTCTTATGGTTGATTCTATTACTTTTGGTCAAGAGATGGTTAACATGTTGGTTTCAGGGGAAGAATATGATAAAGTTTTTAACCATTTGGATATGTTAAATGCACCACTTGAGGGGAAGGTTTTCACTTGTGCAAAACAAGTTAAACCTTATTACTACTGCTAAGTCTTTATTACTACTGTTAGTTTAAGTTTTTACTGCTTGAATTCATTATTCTTATTGTGCGTCATAGAGGGTAATTTGAGACATTGGAAAGCTTGGATTAGAAGTTTAATATATGGTTTGTAGTTGTAAAGATCAAAGTTTCATATATTCACGGTCCCCTAATGGATAATGACAAAAAGGGGAAGATATTACAAAGATGATATGATATGATTTGCAACTTATTAAGTGTGGTGGCATGGCGTGGAACAAGAATTGATGACTTCATTGTGTTGAAGAAGTATCAACAAGTTCAAAGGAAATCTTAAGTTAAGGGGAAGATTAGAATCCTTGAGGCTAAACTATAGACGTCTACACTAATTATACAAACGTGTACACACACACTTTTGTATCTAGTCGACTCTCATATGATGAACACACACTTTTTTGTATGCTTAAAACAATATGCCTGGACTTTCTTTTATAGCATAAGGAGTCAGGGCTTACATGGAAACTAATAAAAGATATTAATGAGAGAATCAATTAATTATTCATCTTTATCTCTTCATATTTATCTCTTTTTGACCAAATGTATAATCCCACAATGGCGACTTTGGTCCTTTTGTTTCCATCTTGTTTCATTCGTGTTTTGTCTTATCAACTCAAATATAATTCCCAACAATCTTCCCCTAATTGATAATGACAATACCATATAAGCACGAACTTTCCCTGAAGTTAATATACAAATGAAACTTCCCCTTAAGCCATGCAATACCACCAAGGCTCTATAAGTTGCAAATCATCAAATCCTCTTCCCCTTTTTGTCATAATCAAATAGGGGACTAAAGTATGCAACCTTGATCTTTACAGCCACAAACCATCATCACACTACTAACCCAAGCTTTCCAATGTTTCGAATTACCCACCATTACGCACCATAAGTTATAAATGAATTTGAGAAATAGAAACTTAAACTAGCAGTAGTAATAATAACTAGCAGTAGTAAAAACTTTCACCTTGATGTAGCATATAAATGGTTAAACATTTTAACATTAAGCTTCCCCTAAAACCTATATGTTTACCATTTCTTGAATCTTCAATTCTGTAGGCTCTATGTAATGATCACTAATGAAGAAAACTAAGTATAACGAACTTGTTGAAGAAGTAGAACAACCCAAACTTGTGTCTTATATCTTGTACTATCCACGTGACTTTGAACGTATACCCAAACCGATGTATAAGGAGACCGCAATCTCTTAACAATTTATCCTCATCTTCTATGAGACACATAACCAAAGTGATAGCAAATGTGAGCATTGAGCACCATAAGAAAAATCACACACCTTTGCTAGATTCGTCAATTCTTTGTCACATCGTTTCTAAGCACGAACAAGTTATCTTCAAAGTGTAACACCCACTTTAAGATATGATAAAACACAAACCAAATAATTCCACTTCATCTTCAAATAGATGATAAATAATCCTCTTCGTAACCAATTAATTCAATAAATACGAGCCTTTAAACTTTTAAGAATATATAAATCAAACACCAAACTCTTCTGTGTGTGTCATCCATCGATGTTGTGTGCGAGAAGAAAAATCATATACTGTCCGATATCAGGTACAATTAGCAGTATTAACTGCTTTTCTTGAACGATACTAGCAGTATTAAAAACTTCTCGGACAACAAAGGCAGTACAAATGTTCCTTCAGCCCCAAACAGTATTAATCTTTGAAACCCATCAAACCCAATAGCAGTTGTAATTCCATATGTTTTCCTAAACATAAGTACCATTAGGGTTTTGTGCTTCCATAACATATAACGAACCACTTTTTTGGATACTAAAACTATGTGTCTATGATCTCTTTATATAGAGAGATCATGACTTACAAAGGAAGTTAACATAAAGATATAAACAAAAGCAAATCTTTTAAACAATAGAAATATCTTCTGTTATCTTTATCTTCTTAAAGAGATCTTCTAGAATCTTCATATTTCTCCTACATCTTGTAGATTTCTTTAATGATGATTTTGATCATTTTGTTTCATTCTTTTGCTCTTTTGTCTCATCAAATCAATAATTCCCAACACGTCATTATCTAAAACCAAAATACCCATCAATATTCAAAATCAAAACAAACATCGCCCTCCCGGTCTCATTAAATAATGCACCACCGGTTGCGAAAAATAGTCCGGAGTACATATGACCCCATCAAATGTATTATAGCACCATTGCACATAACCACATAATCATACAAGCACATATTCTCCTATTCGTCATTTTAAAATGACTTTATATTTCCACCTTGCTTATCATCACACTCAGCAATGGTTATGCTCATCACGCGGGTTCATACCTAACCATTTCGATTGCTCATTATACCCGAGCTTGGTGGAGACTTAGGTGACATGGGAGGGGGGGGAATTGGGAGGTGTGGAATGGGGTGGAGGAGTTGGTAGCTGTGGTGAAGTATGTGGGGAGGATTGGTCGGATTGAGAGGGGGGGGTAGAGGGAGCTGGGTGCCAGATGGCCAAGCATCGTGGAAATATTCGAGTTAATCATGGTTAGGTTTAGCCAACCATATTCCATAGCTTGAAGGGTAAACAAGCCACAATCATCAATGACTATCAGGCTTGCGTACACTCCAAACCAACCTTCAACACAACGGTTAATTAAAAACCCATCCACTCCACGGTCCTAAGCCACATCACGACCACACAAAAGCGACATAAGCGCTTACTACCATTCAAAAGCACATAGCACATAAGGCATATTTTTCACATAATTCGGCGGTGATAATCCCGCTAGAAAACACTATATTGTTCAAATACAATTCGAAAACAATCAAGAAAACAATTGAGCATCACGGACTCATTGCTCGTTTGACGAAAATCAAAACTTCAACTTTTCCACATGGCGACTAGCATAATCGGCTCGGTCCTAACACATCGCATCAAATCCTAGATGACTCAACTAATCAAGTCGAGATAATTACGCACATTCCTAATTCAATACCGTTTGACTTAAGGCGTTGGCTACTTTGATTGTTCCTCTAGGATGGGAACGGATGTCACCATTCGGCCAGAGTCTCCAATTTTTTCGCTCCTTGTATACGCACACTAAGTTGTTACGTCAAGGAGTAAGGATCACTATAACTAACCTTAAGTCAGGAGTCGCTTAGTGCCTTATTCTAATCCTCAACGATTCCAGGTACGTTTACGACTATACTACCACTACTTTCCATTTTGGGGAAAGAAGTCTTCTTCACGGCCATCAATGGATATATTATTGGCAACACACATCTAGTGCAGGAGAAGTCTTCTCCATTTCTCACCTTCAACCTCAGGACTAACCTTCTTAGCTTCCACCCACCTTAGGAATCTTGCGACTCCAAGAAGATCCCTTCTTAGTGTCGGGATCCGGTTCCTTAGTATATCGTCATCTAACCACCTTACCATCTTTCCCATGACTTTCAGGTTTGTCTACATGCCCATGCAGGATGGCACTCTATACCATTACTAGTCCTTAGAAATTTTTGCCGTTACGCGGCATGTGGATGTTCTATCCGACCTCGCACCAAGTCTTGCTGCAACAAGTATCCGGTTCGCACCCTCGATGACTCAATCCTACAATTGCTCACTAGCACCCCGACCACACTTGGTCTCGACACATGTCTCCATAACAACCACCGATCTACATTACCATGAGCTAGACTTCACTCCTTTCTAGACATACTCATTCCAAACAATATTGTTGGTACTTTCCCTTCGGGACTTCTCGGTCACAACGACTCACATGAGACTCTCTCCATGCAGTTGATAGGAGTAGGGTTACTTGCATAAGCATCCGTAGCAGGTGTAAAAATATTTTTTACTTCCGAAAGCTTGACACAAACATTTATCCCAATTATCTAGCATTTTTAAGGGTGACGATTTCCCTGAGATAGTGTGGTTCTTCCTAAATTATGCATAGTTGATCAAGTTATGCATAATTAAGGACCAAACGACATCATGTCCATCCTCGTCAAAACGTTCCCTTTTCCTATGCTACACGCGTAAGTCATTTTATCGGCATAAAAAAATAAAAATAAAAATAAAAACATGATTGTTTCAAAAGAAAGAAAAGAAGATAGCATCATTCCATCTTCTATTCTTATTATTAAAAAGAAAAATATTTTTTTGAAAAGATTTATTTGACACCACAAGGTCAGTTTATGAAATTTTGAAAACACATTTTCCATTGTTTACACAAACAATTTATACAATAAAATCAGTACAATTCGCGCAACGGCATTTGTTCAACACACAAATTCGTTATTGATCTGCAGCTTTTTTAAAATCATCAATCTACAAAACATCATTTAAAATAGTTTGGTCAACGGGTCTCAGCAAGTATAAAAAACAATACCCACTCAAGGACTTTGCAAACAATTAGCATACACGTGTGAAATATTTGCCAATTGAAGTCACCCAACACTCGGGGTCAAATCAATCTCATAATAAGTTAAGTGTATTAAGGTAACCACGATCTCCAAACATCTCTCAAAGTAACAACATATACCTAGACTCTCCTAGAGTTCTAAATCAAAACAATAGCTAAAGAATGCACGATCACAATGCCGGTGACATGACAAAACTTTGAGGCAACAATGACCTTAAACCAATAAGTATTTAGCTCTTGAAAACCTTCCCAATTACTAAATCCATAGATATAAAAGGTGTAGTTTTTCGTCTACTGGAAGCATTTCCGAGTCTAATATCCAGAAACATAGGGCGCCATTGCCCAGAAAGTTTTGGAACCAAGGTGAAATTACTATTTTACCCCTATTTATCGAAGCCGTCATTTTTTTTTCCAAAATTTTATCACTCCACTAAACTGGGTGTATCTCCTAAATTGTGCGTTCGCAAAATCCGAAACGACCGCTCAAATATAAGTTTGTTTTTAATAATCAATAACTTACAATTTACATATTTAGGTATTGACTATATTAATTTTGAACTTATTATCATTCAAATTCCTGGTCACAAATTTTGACTATTTTGCCAGTTTCGATGATGAACTCATTCGTCATGCGTCGATACGACTCCCATCCAAAATCCTACATATACCTAAGATGTTTCTCAACATCCTAGTTCAATTTACCAGGTCTTCTTAGACCAGAAACATTTTGAAACGTATCCAACAATCTGTTATCCCAAAGCAGTCCCCAAAGAAATTTTAACAAATTTTTATAGTGTACGAAAATGAACGTAATTTGAAATTTAATGATACTTTTAATGTGAAACTAATTGGAGGTGATAGCCCTAAGAGCCTTCTACAGGTACCATAAATTTTTTTGAAAGGAAGTTATTTATAACATATGAGTTTATACTCCTTATTCTCCAACGGAAATACCAGATTTGACTAGTTTTAGAAAAACGACGATATCTCACTCATCCGGAAAGTTAAAATTCTATTCAACTCACCACATGTACCTTAAACATGTACCAATGTCTCAATTGGCTTTCCCAGGTGTCGTAAGATAAAAAATAATTCACAATCAACCCCACAACCTGCTGGTTACAAACTGCCGTAAAAATCCATTTTAAAATCCAACCAAACACCATATTATATCCTCCAAACGCCAATACAAAGCCATACTTTATGACTTAACACTCTTTCAAATACAAAAAACCACCATATGATTTCCAGAATCAAACATTTCATGACTTACTAAATAGATGTCGCTACGAGAGAATCAGAACACAACGCCAACTTTATTCGAAAGTTCCAAAAATAGCCGTTTCCAAATGACACGTTACGCGAGAATAAGTTAATAGTCGTTTTCCAAAACAATGAGGGTTCATGGGATGACATATAAAAGTTACACTCCCATCAATTGGAAAACATCAAAGCAATAGGTTACGAAACAACATATGCGATTCAAAAGCAATGAGAAAATATTCGAACTCGGAGTCGAACAATAAATCACCCAATGGGATCGACAAACTACGACGAATCAACGTCATCAAAAGATGAGAAGTAAAGTCGCAAAAAAGTTTTTGAAGATAATCATATAACAACGATATTTTCATCATGTATAAAAATGATTTTATCATATCGCATCGAAATGCTTAAAGAAATTAAACTCTTCGCAAGAACCGAATATCAAAATATATATAATCGTACACCATAGAACAATGCTGTATATATACACATATATAATTATTACTTATACCAAGTGTCACCCACTTGTTACGCACATAATATGCAATCAAATATACCACATAAGGCACATAAGGGATCGGGAACGATGCTCGCGCGGATATCGGACAACGGTGAATGACTCGTAAATTTTTTTTCAAATATTATATCCAAGGTTTGAAAAGACCTAGATCGCCTATAGACTAGTCCTCTGTGACACCATTCTGTAACACCCCCAACATATCGATATACATCAAATTACACACATTTGGGGTCTACATCACGAAACAATCACAACCAAGTCATAACAAACAACTTAAGATAGATGTTTGTTAAATAAATTTCATTATTTCGTTTGAAAAGAACAGAGTAACAAAGGTCCTCAAAACTATCGTAGAAAAATTTATTTTTACAAGTCACATCGCGGATTCATTTCCAAAATATTTCTATCATTTATTGACACAAGTTCACCGAGTCACCGTCCTTGATATCCGCGTTCGTCCCCATCCAAGCCATCTTTAATACCTAAACCTGAGATACATACTTAAAAATGTCAACAAAACATTAAGTGAATTCATAGAGTTTACAAATAACAGTTAGAACGCATAGTTGGTTCCACAAAACAACCATAACATTGCTCGTAGGGCAAGTTATAAAAGTAATGATTTCCAACTAAATAAGCCCGTGTACCGAGACTTAACACATTCATCCTATAGGATAAAATAATATCCGAGAAGTATGCCACTTCTCCTAATACTAACTACAAAATGTCCGTTACAGGATGCTCACAACTGATTCAAACCTCGGACAGGGTTGTCAAACCCAATAGATCTATTTAATGCATTAGCGTTTACCTGCCACTAGTGCAACAATGGTCACACAGTAAAAGGCATATACTCAATAGTGAATGGAATCATATTTAGCATCAAAACATATTGCGTTCTCATTTTCATAAAACAGCAAGTATCCCCCTCGTGGGTTAAAAACATTTAAAACACTTAAAAGCGAGGCTATGAACTCACCTTTATCGAAGCCGAAGATCAAATAACCGAAACAATCACGAACTACTCGACAACTAGCTCAGCCGCGACCTATAATTTATGTCGCTCGATTACTATACAATAAAGTACGATCGAATAGTGCGTGCGTTGCAACTATTGAAATAACATAAATATACATACACATGTGATGAGAAATCCACTTGCGCGTCCTAGATCCTAAACTCCACACAATTGAGTTACGATCATTCTTTCATTTATATTATACGTCACTTAATCGAAAACTTTCTATTGTTGGAAAGTTACCAATTTTAGTAATGTCCCCATTTATAACAATTTGTTAAGTCCCAAAATATTATACTTGTAATAATAGTAGCGTTTATTATTTTTATAACATCCGACAGGTTTAGTATCAACCCGTTGACTTACAAAAAGTCAAACTTAGACTTTTATTTGACTTTGACTTTATATATATATACATAATTAAACTCGACAGGTTTAGCCGAGACCCCCGAAACTCGACAGAAAATGACCAAAATGCCCCTGCAAGTTTCTGCAGGAACTATGACACTTTTAATAAAAATGCAGATTTTGACCTTGGGTTTTGACCCGTTATTACTCCATTTTAAAACTAGCAAGCCTCGTGGCAAAGTAAATGTTATTCCGAGCAACTTTTATGTTTCGCCGGAAGTCCGAAACGGACTCGAAAGTGCTAAAAACGGGCGTTTAAAATTCTGACAGCAACTAGTAAACCATAATAGCTGTTGGAAAAATTCTCAAGTTTTCAAATCTTGTTTTCGCCGTAACTTCTCTTATGAGGAGTTACGGGGCGTTCAAATTACCGAAACGCTCGTGAAAATACCCTCTACCATATTTTCTAAACTAAAATCAGATTTTACAAAATCTCGAACCTCATTTTCCACGCCAAATATTCTGCTCGAATTTATACTTTTCAAAACCCATTAAAACCTCATTTTCGCTGCATAACAACTTTCAAATATACACCTACTAACCTATTTTGATCATCCAATACCATTTCTAATCTAGTCGAACACAAGATTCAATCGGATTTCATCGCATGCAATTATCGAGAATGAATCAAATCGCGAAAGCAAATATAATACAAGTATTAAAAATACTTACAAAGCTATAATAAATCAAGATTAATAATATAAATCGTCTCCATTCGCGCCTTTCTTTTCTAGCCGTGGTTCGAACTCAAACCCAAAACACAAAACCTTAACTTTCTCCAATTTAAAACAACCTCCTCAAAATACGTTACTAATCATTTCTACAAACCATTTCTATCAAAACCGAAATGGCTTGAAACTAACACGAACTCTAACTTCAAAAATACTCATTGCATGTCACTTTTTATTAGTGGGATTCCGTCGTAATAAAAACGAGGAATTAATATTTTTTAAGCTCGGATCGAACAGCATTTGGATAATTCCGTATCTCCGTGACCGGTGTGGCGGTTTTATATGTGGTGGTGTCTGTATTCGGTTTGGGAGAGGAAGGGGAAAGAACACACAAATTTTGTCTTATAAAAATGAAAGTGTGTGTGTTGTTTGATTTTTAATAAGAAAGTGTCAATTTTGTGGAGCTTGTTGACACCTTCGGTTCCCCGAACCCCACCTACCCTCCCATCTTTTCTAATATTATATTATTGACACCTAAATAAAAGTATTTTCCCTTAAATAAAAAAAACCGATCATCAAGATGATTGAGAAAAATCTAGTTGAAGGGGGGGGGGGGGGGGGCAATGGGGGGGGGAGGGGAGGGGGGGGGGGGGCGAGGGGAGGCTATCTTGAAGTTGGGGATCGGGGGTGGGGGTTGAAGGTGGGAGTGGTGCTACTGGATTACAACTTTCTGGAGGACTAAATTAGTGGTATTTGTCGTGTGTCGCATGCGTGACGTACTAAATTTTTGACAATTAGCGCTTTGAAAGTATTTTACTCAAAATACGTTAACTCCATCGTGACTTGTCACTCATAAGTGTTTTCGAGCTAAGTTGCGTCTTTTCGTCCGGATCTGTTGACGGTCCGGAGGGCGGATGGGGTATAGGAGCTCGAGTTTTTTTATTCTAGTTTTTTTGACTGTTTAGTTGAGGTAATCGTGACTGGGGGTGAGTACTTAGGGGGTGGGTTGTGTGAGTGGGATGAGTTTAGTTTGAGAACAGCAAGCAGGCTTATAAGAAGATGAAATCGTTACGAACTATTTATTGTTTTTATTTAATTTGGTAGGATTAACTCGAGTACTGTCCATCCTGTTACGAGTATCCCGTTCAATACTCGCTCGCGGACACGAGGTCACGAACTATAGTAGATTACCAAGTATTTTATCTGACATCGTATGTTATTAAATCGTGTTTCACACTAATAAATCGAAGCGCAATCTGAATACTAAGTGGCGTATGTAGTAGCATCTCTAGTCCATCTGTGTGCTTGAGAGACAACGTATTCAAGGCGGGGCTTGAATAGAACATGTTGTGTCCATGATCGTTTGATTTTTCGTCTTGCCAGTAACCAGACAGTTAAGAAAAGATGACAATTTTTTCTTAGATCGATATCCAATTGCACAATAGACGTAGCAGTCAGAGATACGAAACATACATTGACAGAGGAGACGGTCAATGACAAGATACAAATACATTTATCACGGGCAGTTTAGTGCTTGGACACACATATCGACTATCACACAGATTAAAACTATCTTCATATTATATAATTCAACATTAGACGTCAAATTTGTGCGCGTTCGTGTCCCAAGAAGACAGACTAATCTAGGTCGAACAAACATTCAGAAGATTTGCTTTCGACTTATGCAATTTCAAACCCACGGATATATAAGGTGATGCTGCAACTGCGTCGCACATTGTCGGGCGTCGTCTATTTTACTATGTCTGCGGATAAGGACTGAAGCGTTTAATCTAGGTTACACACTCTGATTTGATTTGTGAAGCGGTATATGATACGGCTTAGTACTTGATTTGAAGTATCTGAGACTCCTACAAACAAAGCGGCGGTTAAAAGTGGGACATTAACAATAGACTTCAGCAGAGTGGTTACACGTTGGTATAGATAATAACTAGTCACGCTATGATAATCTCCGACGGAAGTCAACGATACAATATTGATAATTAATACTAGCAAATCAAAAATACAATTGCAATAGCTCTTAGTCATTTAGTCTGCGAGACAGTTGAGTTCTAATTACGTCACCAGGTCGATAACGCGGAGATGCGCGTGTGTATTGGAGCACATAGTGGATATCGCGACCCACGGCTCAGATTTCTTTAAGAATACAGGCGAGAGGAGACAAATATTACTCCTAAATTTTCAAGACTATTAATCTTGACTTAGTTATCCGTAAGCCTTGTAAGAACTATCCATATTACACTCTACTGTGATATTGGATAGATTTGCTCTTGAGCGTGATTTTGACTACATATCACATCATCGAATATATATGCGCGTGCGCACATCGTGACACAAAACCGCCACATAAACGTTGCTAACCAAAACTAAACAGATGCCAATAATCAAAGGCAATAATATATAATATAATATATAAAGTATGTTTATATATTAAATATATATATATAAATATAATATAATATTATATATAATATATAGATATATATATATATATAATATATAGTATATACGTCCATTATCCCAAAACAAAAAATAACCCCATCCATATTCAAAATCAAAACAAACCAGACTCATCGCCCTCCCGGTCTTCAGACCAATTAAAATTAAACATAAAACCGGTTGCGGAAAATATCCCGGAGTATTAGCGACACCATCAAAATGCAATAATAGCACCATTGCACATAACCACATAATCATATAAGCATATATTCGTCTATTAGTCAATTTAAAATGACTTTTTTATATCTACAAACATTGCATATAATCAATCACGCTTAGGGGGGCACAACATGCCCACCTTTGCCTCAGGTTCCGAGCTTAACTCAAAGATTATTAAATCCCCTCCACCACAATGCGTCAAAACAAAATAAAGAAGCCTCCCGCCTGTCCACGCCACATTAAAAAAATCACCATCCGAACAAGCAGGTACTTTTTCCCACCCCCACTGCCCCAGAAATCTAGCACGAGAGAAACTCACCCCCTCGCGGAGAATCCCCCTTCCCCATTCAGGCCCCGCAACATCGCCAAGGAAAAGCACAATAAAAATAATCCGGCTACCTAATTTCACAACGGTAAGAGATAAGAAGGAGTAAATTATAAAGTACGTAAATGTGATGCCCGACCATCATTCAACATAGCTTGTTGGTTACACGTAACAAAAGACCAACAACTTCCACGAAAAGGCGGGGCACCCATTCTCAAAATGTCTAGCCCCCGGACGACCCCCCCCACACCCACACCCCCACGCAGACCAAAACTCGAAACCTTCATCTACAATCTGGGAAGTAAAGTATCCTATAAACCCCCCATGGCCACTACACGTCCTAAGCCACATCACGGATTACACCAAAGCGACATAAGGCATACGCACTATCGCCCGCCAGCCCCACCATACAAAGCGGGTCACCACTCACACATGTTGAAAGGGCGCCCTTAAAAGGAGCTCCATTACACTGGCGGCGATACCACGACCGCTTAGCAAAAGGCAAGTGTGTGGGGAATCAGTAATGGAAGGTCTGGGCTACTACCCAGCAATGAAGCGCCCCTGGACCTTGTTTCGCCCAGACCCTCCCGCCCCCTCCCCCCCCCCCCACCACCCCACCATCCCCCCATATGTCTCACAAACGGTTCGTCCATCCCAAGAGTCAGTGGCGAAATGCAACACTGTCCACAACACACAACACCAACCCCCCCAGATTTGGAACCCCGCTGGGAAACCCACCCAATGGCCAACTAACACATCGGATCAGAGTAGCGGTTGACCATGGGCAACCCAAAAACGTGCGATAATCCGACCAATCCACGTATGACGACAACCCGAAACCAGTTGTCAACCTAGTAACCACCCCACACAAAAAACTACCAAAAACCCCCCCTCTCAACCCATGCCCCCCCCCCTCCACTCCCCACCCAATACCTAATACTTGAAAATAATACAATATAATATTACCATACGCCCCCGCGACAACTAACCCCCCATTCCCCCCCACCCACCACCCCGGACCCCCCCCATGCGTCCCGATCTCAAACTCCTCTCTGATCTCCCCACCTGCCGTCGTACCTTAAACCACAATACCTTTTCCCCGCGCCTACCCGATTAGTGTGCAGTCAACCCATTCCACTATGATTAAATACTTCTCCATATTCCCAAATAAACACCCCAAGTCCCAAACTCCCAATCCATTTCAAATAAACCAATCCGACCACCAGTATTAAGCCCAAATCTGGATCCCAAACAATTTATCAAAAACCCGCCACCCAAAATGAAACAATTCACCATAATCGTTTACAATTTTACATTACACAACAAGATAAACGAGTAACTAGGGTAACTCAAATTTCACCACACACACGAAACTATCAAGAAGACCCACGTGCTAATAGGACATCAATACCTGACACCTATTCAATCCAAGGAGTCCTATTGGCTGAGGAGCCGTGTAGTTGGGATGCAAAGGGGAAAAAATGAGGATATGGTTAAATACACAAAGTGCTAAGAATAGGATGCAAGAAGGGAAGCTCCACATCGTCCTGGCTCCATCTCTCGCTCACTATAACATAGAGGCCAATCACTCAGAGTGTGTAAGCTATTATAAAGTGGTTTTAAGCATAAATTTCTAGCTTATTGTATTTTTTACTTATTGGTAAATCTCTATTAAAAGGCTTGTAAACGTTTTAATCATTACTAAAATTTTAGCTTTCCTTTCAATTGGTATTGAGTTAAGCTGTATTTTACTTTAAGCAATTTGTTTTAAAATGAGTTTGGAAATTACTAAATAAGGCAATAAGCCTCTTATTACTTATAAGCTAAATCTTATCAGTTAAGCTCTTCTAATATCTTAACTGAATAATTTGTTCTACCCCTATATTATCCACAACAGAAGTCATTAAAAGCATTGAAATTGGAATGATAAGGCCAAAAATGGCGTGCTTATTGTACATTTACCAGCTTATTAAAATAACCTGGAGCTTTAGTAATCTCTAAAGAGCGATTTTAAAGTCCTTTTATTGAGTCCAAGACAAGGTATGAGTACTTATACTATTTTTAGACAATAATTCCGCTTAAGTCCACTAATATGACATCAGCAAATTTTCTGCATTTTTGCAAATTTATTCTTGTATTAGTTATTATAATTATAGATAAAAGTTTAATTTTATGTATGAAACTGGCTTATGTGAAACTGTCCATGTTAAATTGCTCATTGAAAATGTTATCAGCTTATTAGGATTAGCTTAATATCTAAAGCTTAATCTGATAAAAAAATTTGCTTATTTTCCTTTAAAAAATGTCAAATTACATTAAACCTGTTTTCATCAATTTGAGCGTAATAATATATACCATAGCTTAAATTGGAAATGTTCTGGATTTAAGGGGTGTTTTGGGATAAACAGTTGTAAGGTGATAAAATTAGTGTGTATCTGATATTTAAAAACTACAACATTAGTTTACATTATCTTTTATAAAGTCTAAAGGTAGTTATTCCATAAGCTTATAATTAGTGTATTGATGAGTTATATGCTATTCTAAGTTTGATTTATTATCAAAAATTCAAGTCTACTAGACTCAAGTTATCTTACTAAACAGACTGTTAGTTAGATTAAAAAAAGTTTGCTTAATGTGTAGTTTTAGTGTTCAAAAATTGGTTTCATATGCATCAATATTCATCTGATTTGAGAAGTAGTCCTTTGAAATAGCTTTTTAATGTAATTGAAATAAAAGAAAAGTTTAAGCTACATGGAGGTTACTGATAAGAGTCTCACAATGCATAACAACTGTGGTTTAGAGTCTAGGCTCAACTTGGTAGATTTAATTATTTATAGCTTATTGCAAATATTTTTTCAATCTGTTTCTAAGTAAGAACAGTAGAATAGGACAAAATTGATATTGAGTCTTAAATATTAAGCAGGCCATGAGACATTTAATCTCAAAAAGTCCAAAATAACAAAGTAAACTGTCATTTTCATTTAATCTTTTCTAGCTTATTTCTTAGACTAATTTGCTTAATTATGTCTTATTTGTGATCTTTGAGTCTAGTCTTAAATATGTTTTCAGTTTTTAGCTTATTTACATTGCTTATTTATTCTATTCTTAAGGCTTACAGTATGGTAATTAGTCCCTTAAAATCTCATTAGAGTCATCTGTCTAAATGTTTTTTGATGCTTTTCACTTTTATTATGTTTTCTTATTGCTAGTCATTAGTGCTTATTAGGTCTAGGTCTAGGTCTGTTTCATGTTTGTTGTTTTTCTTATTGCTTTTTGAGTTCTAAATAAGCTAGCAGATTAGTGTCAAATAAGCCAACTGACACTTTTGATCAATCTTTATTCTAGCTTATAATAAGTTCTAAGCACCCATTATAAATTTGCTTATTATCCCCCCTTATTCTATAGTAGATAAAAAGTGAAACGTAAAAAAAATATTTTGCAAAAAGGGACTGTCACAAGACTCGAACCTGTGACCTCCCCCACACCACACACACACCTTAACACTGCGCACTTAGGGAACTTTTTCCGTTATACCTTAGATCTTTAATTTTAATTACAAGTTTAGTTTTAGCTTATTTTAATTTTCACAGCTTATTGGTAAAGCTTTTTGATTCGTTTTTCTTTGTAAACCTCAGAGTTAGTATCTAGTATTTTTATAAATTTTCTCAAAATTTTTAGGATTAAGTTTAGTATTTTTTTTAGTTTAATTTTTAATCTTATTTATTTTTAAAAATGGTTTTAAAATTCGTTGAAAAATTTTAATACAAAAATATTTGATTTTCTGTTTTTAAAAGTTAGTTTTATGCATTTAGTTTAAGAAATTTGCATTTTGAATTTTTAGAGTTTTATGTCATATTTGGTTAATTAGTTGCTCTTAGTTTTTTTTAATTAGTTATTAATTGTTTTAAATGTTGTTTAGAATTTTTAATTGCCTTTATTCCTAGATTAGTGTGCTTTTATATGCTTTCCCTTTGCGTTATTAGATATAGAATCCAAAAACCAAAATTTCGATTATTCAAGCACCCGATCACGAACCGAAACAAGATTTTCAATATTCACGCTTCGTTAAGAAAACAACTCGGGAACGATTTGAATTTTATCCTTTCCTAAGGATAATTTTCTCATCAATACTTTCCGAAAATATATTTTATTAGTGATTAGATTATTACTCTTTCACAAGAGTAGTTTGCCGATTTGCTTTTACTATATATATTATACTATATTGAACGAATCAAATTTTTGGCGCCGCTGCCGGGGAAGTTGTTGTTACGATTATCGTGTTGAAGTTTGAAGATTAGTGCATTGAAGATCCTTCCCTTTGAAGTTATCATTTTTGTGAATATATATTTTACATTTCTTTATTAATTTCATTTTCTTTTATATAAAACCAAAAATACAAAAATATTTTATTTGTCTCGATTTATTTTTGTTGATTTATTAAAACACCAAAAATACTTTTTCTAAAGTATTTAAAATACCAAAAAAATAAATTAAACATTCACAAAAGAAATCGTGTTGTCAATTGTTAAATCGGCTCACCTTTAGATTAACAAACTATAAGAGAGGTATAAGGAGGGTTGATCCTACGAATCTTCCGAACCCGAAAGAGAATGGTTTTTTTTTAAAAATCTTTCACGCTTACGCTTTCTTCAGCTACTTGTTGCGTTTTCTAGAAGGGTATCTGGTGTACGTAAACCTTTGACTATCGGTTTAAAACAAAAAATCTTTTAGATTTATTTCTCTTATTTTGTTTTTTAGTGCATGTGCACCCGCTCTTCATCGAATTTAATAGTTGAATCTTCCACGATTTTGAAGCTGACGTTAAATCGTTAGACGTTCCAGCAAATGGTCGAACCCGTGCTTTTGAAATATGTAAAGAGACTCACCGATGACACTATGTCGGATACTCGTACTAAGTCGGGAGTTACTCCAAGCAACCCACCGAGGGTTAACGGAGAAGCAATTTGTTCTTCCCCCTAAACTTTCTAAATAATTTGAGTAAAAGTCTGGTTACTTACGCTAGTAACTACGAGTCAATTTCAATGGTTTTAAAGAGGGGAAGATCCCCATGTCCACATATTCGTTGGTTATACAAATCACTTTCTAGCTTATGTACAGAGAATGTTCCACATGAATTCCTAACAAGAGATGAGATGCATTTTCTCTTCCCCAATTGTGTCTCTGAGGGCAGTCCCGAATTTGCTTAAAAAATACCCCCGACGTTCTATCAATACATGGGAAGACCTCATTGACAAGATTTGAAATTAAATTTCTTTCCTCTTTCGAAGACTCGAATCTCAAGAATGATATCACTAATTTTTCCAGTAGAGGTTGATGAACGTTTAAGTGAGGCATAGGAACGCGTTTAAAAAGATCTCCCCCGTAAATATCCCCCCACACCTACGATTTTTTCGTGACGGTTGTGCCTCATTCAAATCGATACATTTACAATGCGTTGACACAATCCGTTCAAGATTCTCTAATGCAGTCGCCTGTGTTAATCCTGTTGAAGCCTAACTCCTCGAGATGCCTTGACTATTATCGAGAGTAATTCGAAAGTTCGCACTTCAAGAAATGAACCGGTTGTTTCAAAAGCGAGTACTACTTCTTCTTCTACTCCCGCTTATCTACCAGAGATTACCGCTCTTTCTGATGTCGTTAAAGCTATGCTTCTTCAGAACAAGACCCCTTCACCAGCTCCCATTAAAGCTATCGAAGAAATTTATGTTACTTGTGGTGGACCGCATCATTACTATGAGTGTCGTGCTACCTGAGAGCGACACATTCAATGCTTCTGCAGCCACGGGGCAAACCTACAAACAAGGAGTAGGACCCCAGGATTAACCGTCACCTCAAGGATAAACTATAAACTTGGCAAGCAGTTAAATGAGAAACCACACTGTGTTTTCCCTCAACCGAATGAGCAGAACATCGAACTGGTATTAATCCCGAATAACCGGTGAAACAATCAGAATCATTACATCATTAAAACAATCCTCAATATGGACCTTCGAATGATTTCACGGAAACTACAAAGAAAGACTCAAAGAAGTTAATATAGAGAGCTAAGCAAAATAAATAAACAATATTAGGCAGAATTAAGAAAGAAGTCCAGATTACGATGAGGAATCCAGAAGCAATGGTGGATAAAAAATGAAAGGAATATAAAGAACTATGAGCAGTTTTATTTTTCAAATGCAAAGTCCCCCACGGGATCGGTATCACATCGCTAGTAAAACCATTGCTAAACCCGAGAGGTGACTTGAAAATCATTAACTACCCTAATTGAAGTAATCTAATGATGGACCTACGATTCCGATCTACTTCTTCACCACTTCTGAAGGAGTGAATGTGAACCACGAGGCTACAAGGACAAGGTTGCAAACTACATGTTTATGAAGTACCTTGCGGTTTTGTACATTAAGTGTACACTTCCAAGTAATCTAAACAGATGTTTACTTAGATTTTATAAAAAGTTGCTATACTGCTGTGTATTTTTATTTGTGTGTCAAAAATTGGTTTCATATGCATCAATATTCATCTGATTTGAGAAGTAGTCCTTTGAAATAGCTTTTTAATGTTTTAGATAAAAAAAATAGTTAAGCTTCATGGAGTGTTCTTAAGAGTCTCACATTGCAGATCAACTGTGGTTAGAGTCTAGCTCAACTTCGGTAGATTTTAATTATTTTTAGCTTATTAAGATATGTTTTCAATCTGTTTCTAGTTTAAAGTTTCTCAAAAGTGATTTTGAGTCTTAAAATTTAAGCTGCATGAAGTCATTTAATCTCAAAAGTCCAAAAATAACAAAGTAAACTGTCATTTTCATTTAATCTTTTTTAGCTTATTTTTAGACTAATTTGCTTAATTCTGGCTTATTTGTGATCTTTGAGTCTAGTCCTAAATCTGTTTTTAGTTTTTAGCTTATTTTCATTGCTTATTAATTCTAATTCTTAGCTTAAAGTAGTGGTATTAGTCATTAAAATCTCTTTAGAGTCAACTGTCTAAATGCTTATTTTTTTTTTGAACTTTTCCAGCTTATAAGTTTACTTATTGCTAGTCATTAGTGCTTATTAGCTCTAGGTCTAGGTCTGTTTCGTGCTTATTGTTTTTCTTATTGCTTTTTGAGTTCTAAATAAGCTAGCTGATTTAGCTAGATATCTAGTTTTATTTAAGTGTCAAATAAGCCAACTGTCACTTTGATCAATCTTTTTCTAGCTTATTAATAAGTTCTACTTTTTATAGCCTTCATTAAATTTGCCCTTATGTTTCCCCTTATAGTTTAATTCATCAAAAAGAATGGTAAAGAAACAAGTATATTATGTGCAAAAAGGGACTGTCATAGGACTCGAACCTGTGACCTCCCCCACACCACACACACACCTTAACATTGCGCCCTTGAGTCTTTTTCATTAAAGCTTTGTACCATTTATTTCTTATACTTGTTTTAGTTTTAAGCTTATTTAGCTTATCAGAGTTTTAACAGCTTATTGGCTTTAGCTTTTTTAACCATTTTTCTTTGTAAACCTTAAGAATAGTATCTAGTATTTTTATAAATTTTCTTAAATTTTTAGGATTAAGTTTAGTATTTTTAGTCTTATTTAATTTTAAAAATTCTTTTAATTAGTTTAAAAATAAAAAATTTTGCTTTTTAAAAATTAGTTTAATACATTTTAGTTTAAGAAATTTGCATTTTGAGTTTTTATAGTTTTAATTTGTCATTTTAGTTAATTAGTTAGTAAATTTTAGTTATTAATTAGTTTTTAATTGTTATTTAAAATCGTAGATCTTTTTTTTTTTTGTAAATTCCTTAAATTCCTAGATCAGTCGTGCCTGTTATATGCTTTCTCTTTGCGTTATTAGATTTAGAATTCAAAATCCAAAATATTGAATATTCAAGCACGCGATCACGAACCAAAACAAGATTCTCAATATTCACGCTTCGTTGGGAAAACGACTCGGGAACGATTTGAACTTTATCCTTTCCTAAGGGTAAATTTTCCCCCTCATCAATACTTTTTTTCCCTTCAATTTCCGAAAATATATTTTATTAGTAATTAGCTTAATACTCTTTCACAAGAGTGAATTACCTTATTAGCATTTCAAATATATAATATGATATACTTCAACATAAAATCACAAGGAACAACGCCACAGAAGCAGACACATTCACGACAGTCTCGAAATAAATAACATCTAATAGAATTGAAACGCCAATCCCTAATTCAAATAATACCGATAGACTTGGGACCCTTAATAATAAGAAGGGCGTTGTGCTACTTTTATTGTTCCTCCAGGATGTGAACGGATTCACCATGATGGCTTAAAGTCACCAATCTTTTTTGCTCCATTTATTTATATACTACGCACACTACCACTAAAGATCGTTTACGTCAAGGAGTAAGGATCTACTATACCTAACCTTAAGTCAGAGAGTCCTAGTGCCATTATTCTAATCCCTCGACGATCCAGTACTGTTACGATCTAAACTACCACTACTTTCCATTATCGGGGGGAAAGCAGGCTTCTTTACGTCCATCTGGATATATTAGCGCACACACATCTATGGTGCTGGGTGAGAAGTCTTCAAACCATTTACTCAGACACCTCAACCTCGGGGCTAACCTTCTCAGCTTCCACCAACCTTAAGAATCCTTGCTGACTCCAAGAAGATCTCTTCTCAGTTGTCGGGATCCGGATTTTAATAGTATCTCATCATATCTAAACCCACCATTAAACCATCTTATCCCAGGACTTTCGGGTAATGTTCTACGTAACCCTTCACGGATGGCACTCTAGATAGCCGTTACTAGTCCTTCGTAAAGGTATGCCACTACGCGGCATGCGGAAGTTCTATCCGAATCCTCGGCACCAAGTATTGCTGCAACAAGTATCACGGTTCGCACCCTATATGACTCAATCCTACAATTGCTCACTAGCACCCCGACCACACTTGGTCTCGACACATGTCTTCATAACAACCGCCGATCTACATTACCATGAGCTAGACTTCACTCCTTTCTAGACACACTCGTTCCGAACAATACCGTTGGTACTTTCCCTTCGGGACGACTCGGTCACAACGACTCACATGAGACTCTCTCCATGCAGTCGATAGGAGTAGGGTTACTTGTATAAGAATCCGTAGCAGAGGTAAAAATATTTTCTCCTTCCGAAAGCTTGACCCAAACATTTATCCCAATTATCTAGCATTTTTAAGGTTGACGATTTACCCGACATAGCGTGGTTCTTCCTAAATTATGCATAGTTGATCAAGTTATGCATAATTGATGACCAAACGACATCATGTCCATCCTCGTCAAAACGTTCCCTTTTCCTACGCTACACGCTTAAGTCATTTTCTCGGCATAAAAAAATTTAAAAAAAATAAAAACATGATTGTTTCAAAAGAAAGAAAAGAAGATAACATCATTCCATCTTCCATTCTTATTATTAAAAAGAAAAATATTTTTTTTGAAAAGAAGATTTATTTGACACTACAAGGCCAGTTTATGAAATTTTGAAAACACATTTTCCATTGTTTACACAAACAATTTATACAATAAAATCAGTACAATTTTCGCGCAAACTGCATTTGTATCAGCACACAAATTCGTTTTGCTGAAACGCAGTTTTTTAAAACACCGAATCAACAAACATCATTTAATATAGTTTGGTCAAAGGGTCTCGAAAAGTATCAAAAACAATACCTACTCAAGGACTATGCAAACAAGTAGCATACACGTGCGAAAGATTTGCAAATTGAAGTCATCCAACACTCAAGGTCAAATCAATCTCATAATAAGTCAAGTGGCTTGAGGTAACCACGATCTCCAAACATCTCTCAAAGTAACAACATATACCTAGACTCTCATAGAGTTTTAAATCAAAACAATGGCTAAAGAATGCACGATCACAACGCCGGTGACATGACAAAACTTTGAGGCAACAATGACCTTAAACCAATTACCATTTAGCTTCTCAAAACCTTCCTAATTACTAATCCATGGATGATAAAAAGAATAGGTTTTTCGTCAACGGAAAGAACTCGAGTTCTAAATTTGCCAGAAACATAGGGCCCACTGCCCAGAAAGTTTTGGATCCAAGGTGAAATTACCATTCTACCCCTATTTATCGAAGCCGCCATTCTTTTCCAGAATTTTATCGCTCCACTAAACTGGGTGTATCTCCTAAACTATGCGTCCGCAAAAGCCGAATCGACCGCTCAAATATAAGTTTGTTCAAATCTAGAACTTACAGTTTTACATATTTAGGTATTGCTATATTAGTTTTTGAACTATACTCATGGTCAAATTCCTGGTCCCTCACATTTTTTAGACTATTTTGCCATTATGATGATGAACTACCATAGTCGCAGGCGCGATATGACTCCATCCAAATTCCTATATATACCTAAGATGTTTCTCTACATCCTAGTTTAATTTACCAGGTCTTCTTAGACCAAAAACATTTTGAAACGTATCCAACAAGCTGTTATCCATAAGCAGTCACCCAAAGAAATTTTAACAAATTTTTGTAGTTTACAAAAATGAGCGAAAATTTGGAAAATTATTTTATGCATTTGATGTGAAACCAATTGGATGTGCTATAGCCGCTAAGAGCCATCTCTATCATGTACCTAAATTTATTTTGAAAAGTTATTAAAAAAATATAGAGTTATACTCCTTTTCCCAACGATATACCAGATTTGACTAGTTTTAGAAAAACTACAATATCTCACTCATCTGGAAGAGCTAAAATTCTATCCAACTCACCACATGTACCGAAAACAGTGTACCAACCAATCCTCAATTTGTACCTTTCCCTGTTGCCTGTAAGATCATAAATAGCTTCATAATCAACCCCACAACCTGCTGGTTACAAACTGCCGTAAAAATCCATTTAAAAATCTAACCAAACACCATTTTAATTCCTCCAAACACCAATACAAAGCCATTTTATTTCCATAAATGTACAATGAGGATAGTGTACAAACCAAGTGGGAGGGGGGGAGGTGGGAGTAGAATTACCACTTGACCTATATTTACCTTTGATTTTTGAGTTTTCTTTGAAAAATGGTGCCAATTTTAAAATTTTTAACATGTTTTTCTTACTAAACTAGAATTAATCTTTACCGAGCACATTATTATCCCATAATTAAATTGGTGAGGTTAAGCCTAATAATTCCATTTCCATTTATTATACAAAAATCCACCAAATATATGAGAGTGCCGGTAGTATTGTAGACTTTAGAACTTGGCCTGTACATCTTGTCACGGCCTAATTGGTTAGTCTGAAATTGACGGTTCAATAAGGCAACATCTTAGGAAAATAACCCAAAAAGCCTATATATGTGTGTTTATCGACTTGTCACACTGACTTGTCTACTTCCCCGTGTAAAAACTTTGTTACACTCAATATTAGTGCAAAAATAACCCCTAATCACCTTGTTAAGCCATCTAGTTTAAACCATATGTTTCGTACACCATTTCGGCCTTAGCCAACCCGTAGTCTGTGTATTTCTTCATGTTGAAAATCTCTGGCTACTTAAGTCCATGGTTCGGGAGAATAGGTACGAGAATTTTATGGATTCGTGGAAGACCTATCATTAATGATCTATAAAGACCCTCCTATATCATCAGTTACGATATTGTTTTATCTCAAGAGAGAGATTGCGTATTATATCAACAATGCTCAGGGGCAAAATAAAGATATAACTCTAATAGCATTGTATTTTTAAAAAGAAAGATGGTGGGGCGGGGGGGGTGACAAACTATAAGCCATCAAAGAGCTAAAAAAAATTAAAGATAGATGCAACTTGTAAGCCATCCTTAATGTTATAATAATTGAGCTAGTACCCATATATTGAAGAATCTGTTTTTCGAACTCAAAACTCTTGGGACTTATGATAGACATTAGGCTAAGTAATGACAACGGTTAAATAACTTTAGCCAATATAGTTTTTGTGTATATATTTAACAACAATTATTGTGTACATGTGTCTATCCAACCCTATATCATTCTACAAAATCCCGACCATTGATTTCGCTCAAATAATGGATTTGATTGCAATTACATGTATGTCCTATATCCAACATTCAATTAAGTGTACTAGTGATTTTGTTTGTATCGCTTTTTGAAAAGGATGCAGGATGATCACCCATAAACCAGATTCACCCAGTAGCCTTTGCGCACTGTTTAGACCTTTAATTCTAGTTGGTGGGATGTGAACTTTTCTAAGGCTTATGATAGGATACATGATATGACTGTGCAATTGAGTGGTCACCCTGAAATGAAACACTTTAGATTAGTAATAAGACTCTGAGTTGTTTTAACGACTCCCCTTTTCGGAGGTGTTTCGGCTTGGTATTCTAGCATAAGTACCACCTTACAAATTCATATTCTCTGAGTTAAATTGGGAAATCCTTTTATAAATTATTATGAACAGTTCTACTTGAGGGCAAGTAGAAGTCAAGTGGGGGGATATTTGATAACATCAAATAGTTAATACATTTTGATATCAAATTCACTATGAAAATGCTTATAAATATGTTGTAAATGTCTAAAAACGTTACTTAATTGTTTATATTTAGTTTTCAGGGGCCAAGTGAGCATTTTAGCAAAAGACAAGGGATTTGGACATGAAATGCACTAAAGTAAAGAGTTCAAGGCAGTTTACGGCATAACACTCCCGAGGGATTACGCCGTAACATGTACTAATGAAGAAATAAGTCATCACACCTTTTACGGCATAAAGCATCTCCTACTTTACGCCGCAATATTCAAATTTACAAGGGACGACTTATCTGAGTCAGCGTTATGACATAACATAGGTGACAAGGTTACGCCGTAACATCATTTTAGCCTAGAAGATTGGAAGCTTACATAGCAGGGTTACAACATAACGTCTCACAAGGGTTACGCCGTAACAGTTTTGATTTATATAAATAGAGCCCTCATCAGGCTCATTCAGCATCACTCACTTCTACAACTTACAGCATAGTTCCAAAGGGGTGAACAAAACCCCCAAAGTCTGAAGCTTTTCATCAGAAGTCCAAGGGAGAAGTCACTTTACACATTTCTTGTATTTATTCATTCATAACATTCACTGTAAGAACAATGATGATTCAATCCATGTCTATGTTAATTGATTCTTGCATTTCTGTTACCATGAGCGGCTAAGCACTCTAAATGCTGGCTTAACCATGTATTTACTATTGTTATGATTAATGTTTCCTGTTCAATTATGGTTATGTTAGATATCCTTATAGGCTTTCATTGATCCCTATCTGTTGGTAGTATAGAAGGTGGCGTAGATCTTGTTAATCCTGATATTGGACTTACCATGTTGGACCTGGGATTAGCGGGGTACTAGGGTAGCTTGACACATATCCCTAGTGTAGGAATTGACCAAATTATCACCTAAGCCATAATAAATACTTTAAAAATGCAGGAACTCTTTCAGAGGGGGTTAATAATTGGTTTAGATTATAGATTGGTCTTAAGGATAGTTGGGGTTTAACCACTACAAACTTGGATGCCCTGCTCGTGTGATCGTAGGGGAATGTAGGATAAGTATGAGACAGACCTCAAATGCCAATTCGAGTCTGTCGATATTAGAACCACTAATAGAACTATTATTGAAGCAGTATTGCACAGTAAAGATGTTCATCATAGCAATTAGTAAACGAAATAGTTCGGCTACACGCTGGTTTCTCCCGAATACTTTTTATCAATTTACTTTACTGTCATTTACTTTTTCTGTAAAGTTATAAAATCAACTTAAAACCATTTTCAAACGTGACATAATCAAACTAAAACTAGTAAACCTTAGCTCTTGGGATGACCTCGGATTTACCAATCTACTACACTATATACGACCGGGTTCTCTGCCCGTTAGTGCGATATCGTAACGAATTTAATAAATTTATAAAGCATTTACTATGGGAGGTCTAAGAATATGTTTATAATTGTTGAAAATGTTTATGTTCATTTAAACCATACTGGGTTTTCATTTCAAGTCTATGTGGCATGCAAAAGGTCCTAAATCTTATACCTCTACATAATATGAAGATATTTAATGCATGTGTAATGTGAAACAATTATAAAACTTTAAAATGATTGTAACATAGTGAAAATCTGTTTATTAACACAAAAGGTTTATAAAATATATATTGATGTGACAAGAAACAATAAAATTTTAAAGCTTTATAAATATGAACCATAGTGGATGCCCTAAGAAATAGTAATATTAAATGTGTTGACTAATCAATAAGTGTGTGTTTGTGTAATTATTAATTGTACATATTGCATGAATAGAGAAAAGTTCTATGTAGAACACTATCTAATCAAAGAACAATCCACTTCATCTCAACCATCCATTTTATTTTCATCTAATGGTTTAGATTAATTTTTATTTTTATTTAATTAAAAAACCCACTTTCATCCTATTTTTTTAAAATTAAATATCTCACAAACCGTTAATCGTTACGCAAAACGAAACATACCATCGCGACGAGAATTAAATCATCTTTCTATAGAGGGGCACTTCTATATACTTTCGAAGAACTTTTTTTTCGATTATTTTTTTGATTCACGTCTGAAAAAATCACATGTGATTTTACGAAATCACATGTGATTTTGATACAAATCACATGTGATTTTTTCAGACGTGAGTGAAAAAAAAATTCGGAAAAAAAGTTCGTCGAAAGTATATAGAAGTGCACTCTATAGAAAGATAAAAAAAATACTCGTCGCGATACTTTCGACGAACTTTTTTCCCGATTTTTTTTCAATCACGTCTGAAAAAATCGCATGTGATTTGTGATACAAATCACATGTGATTTCATTAAATCACGTGTGATTTTTTCAGACGTTACTGAAAAAAAAATCGAAAAAAAAGTCGTCGAAAGTATATAGAAGTGCCCCTTTATAAAAAGATAAAAAAAATACTCGTCGCGATACTTTCGACGATCTTTTTTTCCCATTTTTTTTCAATCACGTCTGAAAAAATCACATGTGATTTGTATCACAATCACATGTGATTTCTTAAAATCACATGTGATTTTGTCAGACGTGATTGAAAAAAAAAAAAAAAGTTCGTCAAAAGTATATAAAAGTGCCCCTCTATAGAAAGATAAAAAAATACTCGTCGCGATGGTGTATTTTTGGTCGTTTAACGATTTATCGTTTGCTAGATATTTGAGTTTTAAGAAGAAGGTGGAAAGTGGGTTTTTTTATTATGATGAAAAAATAAGTGGTTAGGATTCACCATTTGTTCTTTAAGATGACCATGTTCTTTATGGATCTCACCTCTTACACGTAAATCAATTAGGGATTTTTTTATTGT